>VZZY01009173.1:0-24994 GCA_013400335.1 Eurystomus gularis | reverse complement strand
GAAAGCGCATCTAACCCCCAACATAAGGCTACTTAAGGGGAGCTACTAAGGGGACTAAGAGAAGACAACATATACTAATAAATTCTACGGTTTGTTTTTTTTTTCATCATGGATTACTTTAACCTGATCTATTGTGAAAATCGAAGAACTTATAAAAGATTAAAAAGCAAAGGTTTAGAAAAGTTAAATGAGTAGAGAAGGGCAGTTTGTTTAAGTGGAATAGAGAAAAAAATGTAAAGAAATAAAGGAAAACTATATAAAGATTGGCACCTTTAAGAAAATGGGGAGAACCAATGTAATACATATGTCTTTGGAAAAAGACAACAGTGAAACTCACAAAGTTTTATGTGGCTTAAAGTAAGTATCTAAAAATTGGGATGATTCTTTATGTCTTAGGAAACATAAGAGTCATGATGTTTTGAAGGAGAGAAGAAATGAGAATTTTAGTTTCTAGTTAAACTGTATGAAAGAAACAGATTGTGTATCTGAGTATCTTATTTTGAGGAGAAAAATCTTAAAGCAGGGCAAAAATTATTCCAAACTACTAATAAAGATTTAAATAATACTATGTTATAATAGATCTATGCATTTTATGATACACTTACATGGAAGTTTGAAGCCTAGTGTGTGCCTTTGAAACCTCACGTACTTAAGAGTTGGCAACTGATAAAAAGACTTCTGAATTTGATGCAATTTTAAAATGAGTCTATAAGGAAGAGCCCTTTTCCTCCTTCTTATTAGATGATCAAGAGATGGTTTTAAAAAAAAGGTATCTATTTTCTCTTGCATTAACTAGTATATTAATACAAACCTTGAATGCTCAAAGTTAAATATTTCTATATAATATTATTGTAGCTGGAGGGTGAATGGACAATAATGAAGGTTAGAATACCCATTATTCCAGTGTCTCTTGGAGGGAAAAGAAGGGGAAAGTGGCCAAAGAAATATCTAATTTATCAGCTAAAAATTGTAGCTTCACTGGGAATATTCACTGCAATATGTCTCTAATGCACAGTGATATGAAGTGTAAGAGACATGAAATATTTAAATATTGGAGAAAAAAATCCTTTGCTTTCATAAGAAAAGTGTAGTTTTCTTATGCATCTACACTGGCACTGCCATCACACTGTGAAGTATATATCTTCCAATAATATTTTTAAGGGAAAATTCTTTGTATTTCTCTTTGGAGAAGAATTTAACATACCATCTTAACCTTCAGGGCATACTCTGTGTCTTCAAGTTTGTATCTTTAGTTGCTCTCTGTCTGAAGGAAGAGATTTATAACTTTCAAATTATACAAACTTTCTAGTCATTCCAATTCATATTTCTGGTTCAAGCAGAAGTCTGGTAAGATAAAAGATTTTGGAATATCTGAAGCCTGATGTAAGGACAAGTACCAATGCTATTAATTTTTTCATAGAATCATAGAATGGCCTAGGTTGGAAGGGACCTTAGAGATCATTTAATCCAACCTCCCTGTCATGGGCAGAGACGCCTCTCAACTAGATCAGGCTACTCAAGGCTCTGTCCAACCTAGCCTCGAACACCTCCAGGGAGGGTGCAGCCACCACATCTTTGGGCAATCTATTCCAAAGTCTTGCCACCCTCGTACTGAAGAATTTCTTCCTAAGATCTAATCTAAATCTATTTGCCTGTCCTCGTAGCAAACAGGCTGCGGGAGCTGGGGTTGTTCAGTCTTAAAAAGAGAAGACTTTGGGGGAACCTAATAGCTGCCTTCCAATACCTGAAGGGAACCTACAGGAAGGCTGGGGAGGGACTTTTTACAAGAGCATCCACTGATAGGACAAGGGGTAATGGGTTTAAGTTGAAGGAGAATAGATTTAGATTAGATCTTAGGAAGAAATTCTTCAGTACGAGGGTGGCAAGACTTTGGAATAGATTTTAAAACATTGTTTAGAATGTTTAGAATATTGTTTATTTTCAAGATTACTGTGATCTTAAGAATTTTGTAAGTTGTTAGGTAAGAGACTACAAAATGAAATTTTACAAAGAAATTAATGGCTAGTATCTACTATTGTAGGATTAGAAGTTATATAGGTAGATAGATTCTGTAAGAAAATACCTATGAATAATAATAATAAATTAATTAACTGTAAAAAAAGTAAAAATCACAGATAAAGGACAATTATTAAGTTAATATTATAACATTTATGGCTTACTAGTTTACAGTATACACTTGGCACAGCTAATCCAGTCTTTTAAAATTGGTCAGTCATAACTCATCACTCAGGAATGTTTGATCGAGGATGTTTCTGTGCTTAGAGGTATTACAGGAAGATACATCATACTAGATTCAACAGCCTGAGAGGCAAGGCTGCTGTCTCTTCACGTCCCCAGGTCCAGCCGGTAGCAAGCAAGATGTATTCCCAGTTTGTACGTGCAAAATGCACATACACACAACATATGTACATAAATACATATATACATGTATACATGGCCAGGCACACAGATCAGACAGACACACAGAGTAGTCACACAAACACAGGCAGAACCAACAGACCCTTCCTGTTCCCCTCTCTTGCTGAGCAGGGTGGAGGTCCACCAGTGATACATATGTACAATGAAAATTGCTCCAGCAGCTGGGCTCAGATGCTCAGTCTGCTCAGTAACTGATCCTTGGATCCCAGACTCTCCACTTGAGAGCACACCTGGACGTATGAGCCCCTGAGATCACAACTCCACTTCAGGTGCTGGTACAGACTGTCACACACACACACACACACACACACAGGACTTCCCAAGTCCAAGCAGCCAGCCCCCAAGTGCTCTCACTCACTTCACCCTGCTCCTAGACCACTTCATCCATTCACTGGCTGCACCAGCTTGATCTTCTTTAACAATCACGTACACACATGAACACTCACACTTGCTTCAGTTGCTGGTACCATGGAAACATAGTCTTTCAACCCATGGTTCATCTGCAGTTGCCGGCAGTCAGACACATACTACAGGAAGTAGTCAGAAAGCAGGCAACATCTGGAGTGCCAGGTCCAGATCTGGACTCCTCAGTACAAGTGGTATGTAGACATGCTAGAGCAAGTTCAGTGAAGGACCATTGGGATGATAAAGGAATTGGAGCATTTGTCATATGAGGAAAAGCCAAAAGACCTGGGAATCTTCATCCTGGAGAAGAGAATGCTAAGGAGGATCTTATCAATGTGTATAAATATCTGGTGAGTGTGAGCAAGGAAGATGCAGCACGACTCTGACCAACCAGTTTTGTGGCCTTTTCTGAGTGGGGACATTGGGCTAAATGATTTCCAGAGGTCTCTTCCCATCTGAATGATTCTGTGTTGATGTGATGCTATGAATTATTTGTTTCAGAATGGATAATATATTTCATCTCACCATTTTCAATGTAGTTAATTTCTTTCTTTTTTTTTCTCCCAAGAAAAAAAAAACAGTCTTCAACAAGGAATTTAGCTTTTAAGATTTCTAAGTGTATATGAGAGATGCATGTGTATTTATACAGATATATGTATATTTTTTATGCATACACAAACACAGTCTTAATCACATCAAACCAAAACAAAATCTTTAGGAGGTGTTATATGAAGCTAGAATCAGAGATGTTGAAGTGTTTAAGCAAATACTGTTATTGCAAATCAGCAGTCAATGGTTCCTGCTCAGAATAATCTTTCTGCATGTATAAACAGTTATGCAACAGTCTTCAGTTACCTGATTATAAAGATGAGATTCCATCTGAAACCAACAGCTACATTTAGATGTCTAGATCTGCTCTGAGCCAATCATCTCAACTTCTCTCTCAATTAATAGAGGCTAGGTTGTGATGCAGTGTCCCACATATAAGTTTCTGGTGATTTTTCTGTTGGCTCAGTGTGTCTCTCCTGGTCTCCAGTGGTCAGTTCAGGGAGGCACATATTTCCCACAGCTTCTGGCTTTAAACTATTTTAGATATATTTGAATTATAATTGAATAATTATCAAACTCTAATTATTTCACAAATTAAATACAAATGAAATAGTAACAATATATATTAAAATAAGTATTATTATGGCAGCCTTTCTTCTTGGAAGGAGAAGAGAAGGTCTGATAGAAAAAAGGAGAGTGACGAGTTTCAATACATTAGAAATCAAATAAGTCCTGTGAGTTACATAGGAACAATATAAATTTCTTAATTACAAAGAAGAGGAAAAATATAATAGCTACTTCTATTTTATATTTTGAAAGAAGGAAGATGTGGATGTTTAAGTATTTTCCCCTGTATCAGTAGCTAAAAATATTAATCATTAGTAGCCCAAGCAAAATTATTCTCCACAATTTTTTAAACACTTGGATCATGAAAGCTGTAGTTTACAAATCTTGAAAATGAATAAATGATGACATACTAGAGAAATTCCTTTTAAAAAGCCTTGTATAATGTTGGTGGTATACTCATATTCCAATTGGAAAAAAAAAAAGATAAATTAGAGGTGTGGTTTTAATTTATAACTGCTCCTGGAAAGAGACCAAAAAAGAAAGTGCTTTAATAGAGTACATAGAAGTAAATTAATATTTAAGCCTTTGTAGAACTAGTGTAATGATACCTTGGGGGCTATAGCACTTATATGCATCTAGGGAAAAGAAAATAGTTTAATTTTTGCTTAATACATTTACTTGGATGTTCTTACAATAACTTTTCATGACCATGTTTTTTTAAGACTGCCCAGTTACATTTTCAAATGTCTATTTCCAAGTTAGGAATATAGACATTTCTCTTATTTAGTTTATTTATGTTGTCAACAAAAAGGAGTTTTAATTTTTTAATGGCACCGCGCTACCTATTTTATTGCCTTTTTAGTGCTTACATTAATATGATTAAGTTCCTCTGTCTCTACTTCTTGTGCTGCATTTACCTCATTGTCTCATTGGCGTTACTAGCATTTTAATGGTTTCCTGTGGACCTGGAAGACATCCTGTGGATGTTTACACAATATTAACTTAATTACACATTTACCTCTATTTGCTGTAGTTGCTATATTTTTAATTGCTTATGACTTTGTTGTTGAGCTTAGATTATTCTAATCACACCTTGAATGCCTCTTTAAAGTCTTTTGTTTGCTTTTGATGATTCAGATTGGAGGAATAATTAGTGGCTTTAACTGTTCTCAAGAACCAAGTTATTAAAGAAAATGTAGGGCAACTGAATGTTTTCTTAAACTTTGCACGTATGTCATGTGCTATCCTGATAATCACCCATCAAAGGATTTTAAAATAATGACTGTTATTTCCACATAATTGTAGTTGTTTTATCACTAGAAAAGGAACTTTTATTTACAAACATGTCATAAGACATCAGCTGAAATAATATACCTCTTGATAACAACCAAGAGCAATAAAATCACAGAATTACAGAGTTGTTCAAATAGGAAGGGACCTTTTGAGATCATCAAGCCCAACTCTCCTACTCATGCAGGGTCAGGTAGATTGGGTTGTTTATGACTATGTCCAGTCGGGTTTTGAATATCTCCAAGGATGGAGATATTATAACCCTTCTGGACAACCTGTGTTTGACTGCCTTCAGAATAAAAAATGTTTTTGTTGTGTTAAGATGGAATGTCATGTATTTCAGTTTGTTCTCGTTGCCCCTTGTCCTGTCACTGAGCACCAGTGAAAAGAGCTTGGCTCCCTCATCTTTCTCCCTCCCTTCAGCTATTTTTGAGTCAAAGGAGAAAAGCAGTCACTTTCAGAATGCAAATTGTCTCATTTAGTGCATACTAAGATACATTGGTTACACTGCATTTTAAATGCCTGAACAGAAGAAGACATTAGAGTGTCCAGGTCAAAGGTAGATTTCTGTATTACACATGCCTAAAGTTAAGTGAGGCAACCCCAACTTCTGTTGGTAGCCTATCAATACTTGAACTAAATTCATACTTACTTCAATTACAAACAATTTAACACCCTTTGACATCTTCCAGCAGCACAAACACTTTTACTTTCAATAATATGGCTGCAAGGTAAATGTGAGTGCAAGCATAGGCCAACCTTCACATTATACAAAGAGCAAATACCCTGTACAGATGGAATTTACTGTCTACACAACTATCAGTATAGAGGAGGTTGCCTTTAGCGACAAAAACTGCAGCAGATAGAAATAATCCAGAAATCATTCACTGCAACAGAGTTTAAGCCAAATTGGAAGACTTGGGAAGTAGGAGATCCATTAGAAAGGGAAATTCATTAGAAAGAGGTTAAGCCTTATTTTTGTGAAGACTGACTTGTAGGACAATACACTTCTGGTGCATGATAACCAAAGAAATACTTGACTTATGAGCAACTTCCTTGCTGTCTCAGATGAGACAGCTTCCCAAAACAAATGGTATTACTTATCATTGAGTAACAGTACTAACATCAGCCTAAAACTTCAAGCTTGATAACACCAGTTTTACCAGTGCTGGCCTGAGAGTCAAATCCTAATCATTTTATGGATGTATCAGAGGTACATGTTTAGATCTTGAAGCATCTAGGCATGGGAAGAAAGTCAGTAAAGCAGATTAAGATACTAAACCTAGGGATGAAAGAAAAACTTTTCAGAATAAGGCAACAGGAACATTCTGGACAAGGCTAAGTCTGCAACTTCATTTCAAGGTGCCTTATATATCGCTTGTAGGAAAGCATCTAGGCCAGATCATGCACCTCTCTCTGGAAACACATTAAAAAACTTACTTTGAAGAACTGAATAGGATGCAGTTAAGTTTTTTAATAAAATATGTCAGAGAAGAAAAAACGAAGGAGTAAATTCAAAGTATTCCTTCCCAGATAGCTTCAAACACAAAATTAGAGAATGAAACATGATCTCTCTTATGCTATTGTCTGCATAGTCTATCTGTACACTGTTAAATGCATGTACTTCAAGGAATGAATTCTGGTCAAGTCAAGTGATAAAGGATAGCTCACTAGCCCTTGATGAGCAAACCTGCCACATCCATGCTATGTTATTTGGCCCTGTTATTTTTATGAACTGCATTCAATGACCTTCAAAATACAGTAATTGTTGCAGAGATTGTGTGTGCATGTATTCTTTCAATTTAAAATATTTGAAATAATGCAACTGTTGTATTATAGACCATCAGATTGCACTTTTCTAGCACAAAATTTAGCCTAGGAGATATAAGCCTTGAGATGTGGCATAAGGAACACTAGCTCCAGAACTTTACAATGGTTTTCTTTTGGAGAGAAGAGTAGGTTTTGAAAATATATGTTGGAGAACAGGAAGTGAAATAACTTATTTGCAATAAACACAACCATGAATGTGGTGAATGAACTGATGAGTTAAATTATATGGTAGTGTAGTTATACTCTGGTACGGTGTCTGTGTTATGGTAGCAGGTGGAGAATATTCAGTTTATTTCTTCAGATCCATTCTCTATTATAACTTTAACCTGTGGTTACAAAATTGTTGGCAACTATAGTTTTTAAACACATCACACTGAAGAAATGCCTGAATTCATCTATCTAAACTGTCTGGTGAATTCTCTGTATATATAGTTATATACATAGTGAGGAGTCACCAGTTTTTTAATGAAGGTGGTTACCACGTTTATGTCTTTTAGAGTCTGAACTTCTGGGTGGGTTTTATTCTCATTATAAGAATCATTACTTCCACAAGAGCTAAGGCTGACCTTCTGAGTTTTAGCTTAGCTCAAATTTGAGACAGTTACTAAACATTAAAACCTTGAAGAATTGTGACACTTCGATAAATTTGCAGAACTACCAGCAAGTGATTTTAATATAAAAGTACATAACTATATTGTCTGTGAGGTATAGATACATAAAATGGTACCTGCATAACAGCTGTAGTGATGAATATATCTCTTAAAAGTAATAGTTCTGCCTAGGTTTAACTTCAGCTCCTATAGCCTTTTTCCCGCTTTTTAATGTTCTTCTCTGTAGAGTTCCATTTTCTGAAACTGATGACATAAGGATTTATTTGAATTCTTGTTTTCTCCATTCACATTGTTTTCTTTAAGTTATGTGTGTCCATTCTGAAAGTAAACTATTCCTTTTTCCTTTTCTATTCAATTGTTAATTGTAATAATCTATAGGTCACAACAATTGCCTGTTTTCTCATTTATTTTGTCAAACAATTTGCTTGGACGCTTCCATTGGCCAGTCAAACATATAAAAAATCATTTTCAGGACTGCATTTTACATACTGCAGACATTCCTTAAAAAGCAAGAATTTTTACTTAAGATTTGATGAGTTTTTATTGACTATTTACTGAGAATGTCATATTTAATTTTAAAAGTCAATTTCTGAGGTTTAATTGTTACAAATGAGTAACTAAATTTGGAGACAAGTAGAAGACATGCAAATGTGTTGGCTCATGTATGTTCCTTGGTCTGCATTTTTGAAAATTAATATGTTCTAGGTAAGTGTACAACAAGAACAGTGTATCCCTTCAGAAAAATACTGTAATTTTTCTCTTTTTTTTTGACCTTTTTAAAAATGCTTATGGAAGGCTGATTACTCATATAAACATATGCTTGACATATATGCAGAAATCCTGTAATTTCAGGTTTTCTTCCCTTATGTACATTGATATTATTCAGAAGCAAAACATGTTGTTAAAGTATGTTCTAGATAAACAGTCTGTAAGCAAACTATGAATTAGAAAATGCCCATTGCAGGAAAGTTTAGAATAAGTAACAACTCTTCCCCACCCCAACTCCTTTATTCATAGCTATCAAAGTTTGACACAAGTGGGAAGTTTGCTTATGTTACGTACCTTGCCTGGATTACCAAAACTGAAAATATGCCATAGTACCTAAAAAAATCCTCACCCCTCAAAAAAACACCCCAAACCTCAACTGATAGAATTGCAAGACATAAGAAAATTTGGTAAAAAAAACATGACACCATGTTGGGTTGTGATTTATGTCTTGTCTGGAGACCAGGGACAGACCTAAATCTATATTACATGAAATAGGTTAAATAAGATAAATATTGTGATTAAGCACAATCCTGAGAACAGTTAAGCACTGCAGCAGGTTTAGAGCAGCAGGTCTTAGAAGAATTTAAAAACTTGACTGCATGAGACTGAGCAGCCTGGTCTAATGTTGTACTCAATCTTTCTTTGAATAAATAATTGGCCTAGATGATCATAAATTATGAGTTTATAAAATACATAATTATTAATACAGACTAATAGTATTCCAGAACATTCTGCATGCTGTTTAATTTAAAGTAACTTTCCTTAGAAGACGTTAGCCATGTTTAAACTACTGGGTTGAAAGTATTTTGCTGAGACTGTTCTAATCTTGAAGACTTCAGTTGCAGATTATTCTAATGAACTCACTTTTCTCAGCTTCCTTCTAACAAATTCAATTATGTACAGAGATTCACTGAATTTATGTATTCCTTGCCAACTCCATACTGCATAAAGAATTTAGAACCAATTCCTTTCAAAATAATGATGATTAACAATTCTGTGAAGGAAGAACAATACATTAGATTATATGCTACTGTTTGAATTTCTGTTATTCTAACATCACCATACTTCTGTTCCAGTTTTGGGATGTGGTTGATGAAGAAAAAAAAGACTGCAATCTGATTTCTGATGAGCTTAAATCAGATATAATCATAAAAGAAGTATTTTTCAAACGCTTTGAAAGTAAGTCTTCTAAGAGGACAAAAAATGGAGAAAAAAAAAAGGCAGAAGGTAAAAAAAGAAAAAGTAACTTCCTAAGATTCAGTTTGACTGACGATTCACTTTGACTTAGNTTTGACTTAGGAGAATAACAAAGAAGGAGCTATCACGATAGAAGAACTTTGACAAAGTATATGCCCCTCTATAACATAGAATAGAACAGAATAGAATAGAATAGAATAGAACAGAACAGAACAAAACAAAACAGAATAGAAAGAACAGAATATTTTTCAGTTGGAAGAGACCTACAACGATCATCTAATCCACATGCCTGACCAGTTCAGGACTAACTAAATGTTAAAGAGTGTTATGAAGGGCACTGTCCAAATGCCTCTTAAGAACTGGCAGACTTGGGGCAACAACCACGTCTAAAGGAAGCCTGTTCCTCTGTTTGACCACCCTCTCACTACAGAAATGTTTCCTAACGTCCTGTCTAAACCTCCCCGATGCAGCTTTGAACCATTTCCATGTGTCCTATCACAAGATATCAGGGAGAAGATGAGCACCTCACTCTCCGCATACCCTCCTCAGCAAGCTGTAGAGAGTAACGAGGTCACCTCTCAGCCTTCTTTTCTCCAAACTAGACAGATCCAGAGTTCTTAGCTGCTCCTCTGTTCCTCTCTGATATTGTCAGAGAGAAAAAATGTTCAGAACTTCTCTAAAATATTATTGCATGAAAAGGCTATAATCTGCTATAATTCTTCTCAAATTCTGGTGAAGAAAAATTTTTTTCATTTTGATAGATTGAAAAAGAATTAAATTGGCGAAGGCTTATGAAGTATTTTATACTGAAAATGTTGAACTAAAATATTTTAAAAATGTAATATTTTCCTTGTAATTCTGGGGAGCAGGATGCATTGACAGGGTGAAAATATTAATCACGTTCCTGAATAGTTGCAGTCGCTAAAAAATTAAGCTTCTTTCAAAATTACTCCTTAAGTAAAAATTCTCATGATCTTAATTTATTCTAGCAAAGAATAAAGAAAATACCAGATTATACACTAGTGTGTTTTTTTTCCACCTAAGGCTACTGAACAGCTTTTCCTCTAGAACCTATTTTTTGTCATTTCAAGGTCACTTTTATTAAATTAAGCCAGTGTTTAATTTTTAAACTGCTCCCCATTTGATGTAGAAGCAAACTGTATGTGTGAAATAATAATTTTCCTGCCAGTCAGAAGAAACTTGATTTAATTGGCTTTTATCCTGAATCATATCATTAAACTTCAAGAAGATTCATAATTAATTATTTACAGGGCACATATCCTGTTTTATCCAGTTCTCAGTCTTAAACATTTGGACTTCAGAGTACAGGATTTTAACGCATCTGTTTCTAGCAAGTGGTGGGAAAAGATAGACTGAAGGTATATCCAACCTTTTAACAAATATTTTCTCTTTTACAAAGTTAGTGGCAATGAGAAGTGATGGTGTAGCACAAATGTCTTCACCTCGATTTCATTTTAAAAGTTTAGATTTAACAAAGCAGAAGTAACCATAATAAAATCCCCCTGAAAGAGCACTGTGTGTGTCCTCCGCAGTGCTCTTCATCAGTTCTGATTCAGAAAATGGTGACTGCCTCGCAGGGCGATCTCTTCAGAAATTTAACAGTGCAGTTCAGAGAAAACTAAGCCACAAGGGTTACAAAGACTCAAACACCACAGGGCCTAGTAGGGAAGCTAATGTAATTGGCTTTCCACTGCTATCCTTAGCTGTAAGAAATGTGTCACTATCAGAGATTCTTGGACCCCTTGTGGGCCACAAGAACATCTGGAGATACAAAATGATGGAGTAGAGGCCTGGAGTGTTTGCAATAAGAATGGCAGAAGAGCTCTGTTGTGTCTGAATACAGCCAAATTACAGTGTTCTGCTCTAACATTTTACAGCAGCAAGGATGTATTTACAAGAGCTGTAGAAGTGCAAGATTCATCTGCACTGGCTTTCTTTTAAAGCCATTTTCCAAGTTGAATATTCTCAATAATTATCTATATTTGCTATTGGAAATGTTATACTATAAAAGAGCCAATCTGTCAAACAAAGGTCAATGTCCTATGTCAGAGCTATACTTGATTAGCACTTTAATTAACAAATCACACTAATTGTATCAAGTACTTGCTCCCTGCAAAAAAGACTGGCAGATTAATCTTTGGGTAAAGGGGAGATGAGAGTTTAACACTATTGCAACTACTACCACTACTATGTCTTTTCTATGGTTGTATCCAGGCTTGATTAAATTTCTCTTAAAAAAATAGAAAGCTACTCAAAATCTATCAATCGAACCCTTTTTGTGGAGGACTTTATCAGCATAACTACAGCATGCTTCTCTTCACCCCAGAATATTGTTATAATATATGATAGAAAGCACTTAAGAAGAAATGGTTACGGCTCAAATTGGAGTGTTCAGCTGAAAAAGACTTTCGCATTTAAACACTTTGAAGTAAAGCTGTAAGCAGCAGTGACTCAACTGTCACTCAAAAATATTTGAAATTTTCAGCCATAAACATATTTTTTTCATAAACATTTTGGCCTGGGAAATGGTATATTTTCTTTCAGTAATAATCTGGCTCTGCTGTCAAAATAATTACAGTATAATTATGCAGTAAATGAAGAATATATACTAAGGCATTAATGTTAGAAGAACTGTTTTTATAGAACCATTTTTATCAAACCAAAATAAGTTCCAGTAATAATAAATGGATGAAGGTTTCTACATAGACTAATGATTTCCTGAAATGTCTATGCTGGGGACACATATTTCCTGCAATTTTTTATTATCTGTAAGATGGTGTCATTAACAGCTATGCCTTGCAACAACATTTAATAGTAAACATAATAATGTAAAAAGGCAATGAAAGCTAAACATTTTAGTACAAAAACAATCAACCTATTTAAGGGCTAGATCCTGAGAAAAAAAGCATCTAACTGCTTAGCATTATTTTACCTACATTTTGGCTTCTGTCAGGGGAATCCTTAGTCCTCAGATAGACACATATTCCTTGTCAGCATGAGTATTTTATTTGTCCTTTTGTGGCATATTTATTTTCCTTTAAAATACCTTGTAGACAGGTCAGATACTCAGGAGGAAGGTAAGGATATTCCTTCCTTGAAAAGCCAGTAAATATACTTAGAAGACTCCAGAGTACAGGGTGTGACTATAGCAGCAAATGTGAGAATCACAGGAATGAACTAGGAAACTGCAGCTCATGCAGAGACTGACACAAAACTTGGTAGACATTTTATTTGTATTCAACACATAAAATGACCGAGTTAATTAAAAACAAGCCAGAAGGCTGAGACTAACCCTACAAAGACACAAGAAGTAGGAAGAAAGCTGCTTATAAACCTTTCTTTTTCAACTTATATTCCTACCTTACCTCCTTACTTAAAGTTTTCTCCATGTATTAGGTGGTCTAAATAATTTTATCATAAAGGAGCTCCGTGCAAGTGAAATAGGTAAATCTACTTCAAATCTCTTGCTGACTTAAGATGCATTTACAGTAGTGGAAGATCTATCTACATGAAGTTGTATAAACAACTTAACTTCCCCCCCCTTTCAGCCTGAAAGCTAGTTGAACGACTTGCTTGTGACTTTAGCCTGTGTTACTAAGCATAATGAGAATTTATACATCTTTTTCTGCTACAACATTTGTGTTGGTTTAGTTGGCCCTGCTTATCTTCAAATCCAGAACTGATTAACTACACTGGCCATACAGATCTACCTTTCAGGCAAGTAGAATGGCAACTTACTGAGTAGAAAGATACCAAAACCTGCTGTCGTGGAGGATTTGGCAATTTTACTCAGTACTGCTAGGAGAAGTATCATTATGCTCAAGTATTAAATGCCAGCAATTTATTTTCAAAGAGGAATAAACTTTCCTGATTCCTATTTAAAGCACATAAGAATGAGGAAACAACATTGTAGTCTTACCTTTTATTTAACAATTACATCTTTAAAACTTTCACTCAAGTCATGGAAAACCTACATCAAATTATTTAATTCATCTAATAAGATTCAAATCCCATCATTAAACTTTCAAGAGAATTAAAAAACTGCATGTTCTAGATTATATAAACAGTGACTGAGATTTATTTCAGGATGTTTCTCTTTTACATTAAAAAAAACCCTAACCAACCAAAAATATGTGCTAAATAGAGACATAGAAAGAATGAATGTGTTTCTTAAGTTTATTTATTAGGACATGCAGCTAGGATGGGAGATTCCCTGGTTTTTCAGTTCCAGAATCAAGGTCTACACACTGTTTTATCAGCTGATTCAAGTGTAAAATGCACAAAATATCACTTGAGATGCAGCTGGATTCCATCCTTCTCTTTTACTGATTGACTTCCCTTCCTGTAAATTTTGTGGTTTGCCTTGTGGTGTATCTTGATTTTTCCACAGTTAAGCAGACTAGTCTCAGTACCTTCTCTTACTACTCACCTCAACATATAAAAAGTTTTAACTTAGGAAGGAGCATACTTCTGAGGAAAGGATTTTGTTGGACTAAATTCTCTGTGACTGCAGAAGGAATTTAAATTGAATATTCTATATTCTTAATAAGTGCTGCTTGTGACATACTGCGTAACATGAAAACACTGATTCCTTATATGATTTTTAAAATGACAGTAGATACTGTCTTTGTGCAGCATGAGGTACAACCAGGTTTGACTGACACATAAAATGACCGAGTTTTGATGTCTTTTGATTCTAAATAACTTTAGAATCATATTTTTTTTCTTCATCTAGTCAGATGTGAAAAGAAAATCATTATGAAAGTCTAAGAGTTGCTGACTAAGTCTCTCCTACTGTCCCAACAAGTCATTATGCATCAATGTTAATACTCTCAGGTCTTTGGTCAGGAAAAGATGGATGCTAATTTTTTTCAGAATGATTGGCATGTGAGTATGTCACTAAAGACTGTTCAAAATAGAATCAGTGTCAATCCTATTATAAGATTCACTCTTTCTAGGAAGGTAAGGGGAGAAACTATTACTTTATGAATATCTATATTGGATGTGAGTCAGACAACAGCCTGCTAGAACATTAAAAGACAAAGGTGATTCTAATTGTGACGTTAGTTTACCTGAGGAACTGTAGCATACAAGACTACACACATTTGAGTGCTTAGACATTTTCCTGGTTAGTTAGCAAGGTGCTGAAAGTTTTTGTCATCCCATTTTGCAGGGATAAATGTTGAACCTTTTTTTAACATTTGCGACACAAAAACCCCAAAGTTCAAGTTTGCTTCCTGTAAGTTAATTTTCACTGAGAGAACTAAGAAAAAGCCTCATAACTTGTAATACCTATATAGCTGGACCTCATCTTAAACAATTCCAAAAAGTTCTGTAGCTCCTTTGCGGTTTCTGGGCAATAATGCACGGCACCTCTTTAAAAAAAGATAGAATTCAGGAAAAGAATTCTCTGCATTATCATCCTTGTAAAATAATCAAAGATCTACTTTATTCCCTTCACTTCTTTATATTATATCATTTTACTATTTTGTGAGTGCTATATATCAGAGTAAGGACCCTATATCTCAGTGATACCAGCAGATCTGAACATCTGCAATAAACGTGGAAGAATTCTGACAGCTACACCATTTCAAATGTATAAAAACTTGTAGAAAAAGTTAATAATTTCTAGTTCTAAAAATATAAGTACATTCTCAATATAATATACTTTCTTTACTCATGTAATGCAAATATAGATAAATTGAGGTTGCATGTCTATGTATATGTATTGTTACTGTATCAAGATAACAACTGTCAATGACAAAAAATACAATATATCAGACCAGTGTTCCTTAAGATTATTCTACTTAATGGTCTGGAGAGTCACGTTTCACCCATCTTGAAGAACTGACTTCTCTGGAAATGAAATTTATAGACTATTTTCTGTAGAAGACCAGTAAATGTAAATTACAATCTTGACAATGAAACAATATTGAGTTTTCATTTGGAGAGGTATAAAAGGTTTTGTGCCTGATCAGCCACTCTAACATGTAATAAAAGAGTGCTTTGCACTACAGTGACTAATATGCTTAGTCTATTATTGGACTCTTGTCATGCATAACTAGAACTAATGCAGGTATAATCTGATTTTTGAGAAAACCAAGAGGAAATATTGTGTAGCTCTCTCTTTAAGCAAAATGCAAAGGTCTACTAGCCCCATAGCTCAGAGTCTGCATTTATGCATTGTTAGATTTACACTTCATTCTTTTAGTGTAGTTGTTAAGCTACTCTATGACATGTGCTGTTTCACAACTGCTTTTTTTTTTTTCTGAGAAGCCGAACAGTCCTGAATTTCTATGTTTATAAAGGACAGTTTTACAGACAGTTATAAAAGCCAGGCATGAAAACGTGAATAGACTGATAGTATATTAAAAGCAGGACATGACTTTTGGATAAAACAGGGTGCATCTTAATCACTCAGAGGCAAAAGGCTAATTAAACTCCAGCAGTAAATTAACGTAGCATAGGCTGGGAAAGTACATGCAAGTTATTATTACTGTATGCAAGATGACAAATCTTACAGTCAAAATTGTAGCTTTCAAGGGCAGATTATCAAATCTACAGGACCTCTCAGTTAGAAGTAATGGGAGACTAACGTCAGTTTTAATTGCTTATTACAAAAATTGCTGCTTTGGGTATTTTTTTTTTCTTTTTCCTTTCCTTTTTGATTCTTTGTCTGGGAAAGAGGTGACTGAAACCACCAGGCTTTGCAATCAAAGATTTTTTTGGGGGGGGTGAGCCTCGAGCCTTTGTTTAGAGACAAATGACAGTAATGTGTGGTACTGGTCATGAGGTAATGCCTGTTAGCATCTTAACGCCTTGGTTGTAATTTTCTGCAGCTTTTATTTGCAATAGAGATAATAGGTTAGAGTAAACAAAGGGATTACTCATGATCACCAAATATATACTGCAGAAGCACAGATAATGGCACTGTTTGCTATGAAAGCTGACTTTTCCACAGTAGTAATTCTAGACTTTACTCAGTGACACTCTTGTTAAGCTGCAAAAACTACATTCAGGAAAGTACTTAGTCCACTTCTTTGATCTGAAGCAAAGAACAGAATGTAGTCCTTAAATGTACAGCCTTAATGACCATTCCAACCCTTCTGCTAATCCATAATGAGGACTATCAGTAATGAACAGAGGGATATTTGGTTTAAACTTAGAGGAAATAAAAATACTTATCTAGAATTACTTACATGGGTAGTTTGAAGGGCTATATCAGTGAGACTTGTGGTGTGAAATGCAGGTATTTTAGTTGCTAGTGATTTTTCCAGTTACTCTACATGGGGTACCAAAAGCACAGTTTAGCCTTACTATCCCTAATGGCTCTCACTTGGGACACCTGACCCTCAATCTCTCCACTTGCTCCACTGGGAAGTGCCCCAGCCCAAACCATCCCGATGAACGTCCTTGGACTCATTCAGACTGAACACAGCCCTGAGAAACCTACATTGAGCAGGAGCTTAGACTAGAGACAACCTGAAGTCGCCTCCAGCCTGATTTTTTATAAAATACTACTAGTAATAACAGCAGTAACAACAACAATAGATCATGGATGAAACATCAGAATAACAACATTATTGTTTTTATTGTTACTGCTATGTTACACCCATGATCCTTTATTTAAAGGTTGAGATTTAACTTGTAATTCATTTAGAAGGAAGAGAAGCCAACATCATGATGATGGCTATGCCATTGAAATAGGTATTCTGATACCTCCTCATATACTGTGAATATTCGACTCTGAAGTACTGTAACAACAGTATACATAATACTGGAATGTCCTCTTCTGCTATGGTCCATTTTAGCTCCAGAACATGAACTATTCTCCTGTACAAGAGAAACAGAGACAAAAAATTTGAGATGTCAAGTGAGTGACAAAGGAAGAACTGATAAATATGAGGGCCTCACCTTATTCTGTTAAGAGTAATTTTAAATTAATATGGAAAATTAAAAAATTAGTCTAAAAAAAAACCCATCAAGATTATACATGTCTCTCTTTTCTCCCTGCTGATCTTCTTTTACTGCATCCCAAAAACAATTAACAATGAGAAACTGATGAAACAATAAATGCCATACCATTGTCGTACCGGTATTCAGGCCAGGGACTGAAGAATTACCATCATCCAGACTGCTTTTTGGGCAATTGCTCACACACATCAGGTATGATCCTGAGACCTGGACCCCAGTTTGGTACAGCTCAGCTGTGTAACCTCAGTTTTGCTCAAACTTTTTGAGATATAAGGCAGTATTACATAAACTACACCATGTAAAACAAGAATAGTAGAATCACTGACAGAAGTGTTGCGAAGTAGATATAAATAATAGCTTGAAGATTTAAGAGGAAATCTTCTGGCGTCAAAGGATATACAACCTAAAAAGGGTAGCAACACAGCAACATCAAGGATCAGCCTGTTCCAAGGAAGCAAGCATAACTAACCTAACTGGCACATGCCTGACCAGCAGAGGCTCACTGGATGCCTTATACAGAACGCTGAGCATATTAATATAATATTTAGCTTAGAACCACACTATTACTATCTATTGTATATATTCACAAATAAATAATTCTGGCGTTAATAAATAATTCTTAAATTGCCTGTTTGAAGAGGCTCTCTGTATATGGTAAAAGTGCCTCAATAAAAAATATCCAGTGAGGGAGAGGTATAGGGGCTCAGGGCTTTTTCTGGCCTCAGTGCTGAGACTGATCATAGAAATGCGGAATTTTAAATGATAGACTATTTTTTCTCTATATGCTTAAGAAAACATGGATCCTCAGCTAAGTTACTTACAAGCTACCTATTACATTAACTTCAAAGCATGATGTGGAGCTAGTGAGGTTGAGAAGTTCCATACTGACAGCCTTAGAAAATATTTCTTTTTGTGCTCGCAGGTCTGTAGCAAAGATTGCTCCCCACATGTGCTTTCTTAGTCAGGCTTGGCCCTTCTAAAGGAGGTAGTCAGTACAGAGTTCGGTTTAAGTGAGCTTTTAAAGCTTTTGCTGTCTGAGGCGTCTGGCAATTAGTGGAAGTATGGTGGTAAGTTTGTGACACTGGGGCTCAAACTGAAAATCTCTCATGTATGAACTACTGAAATTAATTAGATAGGAACAGCTTTTAATTCCTGCTGAGCTGGATGGAATTCAAACTCTACAGGTGGAAGATTATCTTCTTTATTATTAATAAACTCCCTGTAAGTCATAATTTAATAATCATTGCTAAAAAAAACCCAGAATTCAAAAATTAGTTACTGCAAGGTAAATTCATCAAATCAAACTTGCTGTGTTTTGGAGATTAGATAGACAAGCTTGTTAATTATCTGGGCACAAAGACAAAATCACTCCCACATCTCATGTAAACAAACGTATTCAGTTATCGGATGTCCTGCTATAATTTTCTAGGTGTAGAAATGGGTTTTTGTTCTCCCTTAACCAAGTAGGAACATTAAGAATTCAACCAAGCAAATATAAATACAAACACCATACTTCAAAAAAAAGAAAAATAAAGCACCGTGGACAGTTTCAAGGATTCAGTAATGAGTAATGAACTGATTCTTTGAAACCACATAAATAAAATGCGCTTAAAGTTTTGTTAAAAAAGCAACCTATAAGCTTCCTTGCCATCTCAGAAATAATTGGATGGAAATTTTCTTAAACATGGCAGCACAGCACTGGAGAATAATTTCTTATGCAGGCAATCTCTTGTTTTGAACTTATGCACTACATAATTGAGACATCACGTTTATGATCTATGTATGCCTTGCAGAGATTCCTCTCAAATAAAAGTATGCAATGAACATTGTTATTTTCTTCCACAAAAGTGAAATACAGAGGAAATAATGAAGCTACATATTTTATTAATGAATTGAAAACACACAATCCAGCTGCCATCATAATAACTGAGGAGGCTTCTGTTAAATTTTCAAAATGCAACATAGCAACTTTTAAGTTTAATTAATTGATATGAATGAAGTCTCATGGCAAATGTTATCTTAAACATGGTAACTAGTTGCTAAAATAAACCCTATTTACTATTAGAATCTTTTTTTACAGCTTGTTCTATTTCAAACTAAATATAATATAAAATTAGTATGCTACTTTGTTTACTAGTATGAGATTGTCCTGGTTTGAACTAGAACAGAACTAATTCTGTTCAGTGATTTACTTTTCAGTTAAGCCTCTTCTAACTAACTGCACTTTCTGAAGTTAATGGCACGTTTGCACATGGTGTCTGCTTGTAGAAGTGATAACGCTTGATGTTTATTGTTACTACCAAGGATTGGTATGCAGAAAGGCTCTTGCTTATACTTGCTCCTATGCAGACCAAGGACATTGCTAAATCTTGTGTACCATGTTGGGGGTGTAATAAATAAAAGGCTGAACCTGGGGAGAGGAACAGACAGGACAGGTAACCCTAAACTTATCAACAATGTATTCCATTCCATATACATCATATTCAATATGTAGCTGAGGGATCACCAGGGTTAAGCCCTTTTATTCAAAGGCTGATGTCCAAGGAGGACTCTGGCCATTCTGCATTTGATCCCTATCTGCATTCCTGAAACCAGTCCCTGAATTCAGCTCCTGAATCCGGTTCCTGTCTGCCACTGTGTCCAGTCTGAGACTTCCCCAGGGCCTGCTCCACAGCATCAGTGGTGATGGTGACATAATTGCCATCAGGGGGGTTGGGTTTGATATTTGTTTTGTATATATTTGTATATATGTCATTTTCTTGTTATTATTTTCTTTAAAGTTGTTTTCATTTTCTAATCCATAAGTCTCTCTCCTTTATTCCCTTTCTCTTCCCTTTCGGAAGGGAGAGGGGTTCACAGAGAGTATCTGTCATTTGTCTAAAGGCCAGCCCAACCCTAACCTTTGACAGAGATATACAATTCTCTACTGGTTTTAGAACTGCATTAGATTACCTAAACTGATAGGGAATACATCAACAGTATGAGAGTAGCTGTACTTCCTTTGAAACATAAAATGTTTTCTGACAATGTTCTTTGTTAGGCTTATTGTTTCCCTATTAGGAGAGGTAAGGGTGGATTGCAAACATCCTTCACACTGGCAACATCTGTTATCTGACAACCTAACTTCAACATTACACAACGTGTCTCTGAAGCAGGATGCATGCCCAATCTATCGACCTCTGTTTCCCCTCCCAGCAATGTAAGTACCATATCAAGGCATGCAGAAAATCTATTTTCTCACAGCCTATGGATGCCAGTGTTTTGCTCTGGCTCTGGATTACAGATATGGAGTGCTGATATCAATCCCTGAGACTGGAGAGTATCATGTTGAATTTTTTGTACAGAGGCATCTGTAAAAATCTGCTTCCAATGCCTACCTCTGAATCTGTGTAAGCGAATAATCTTCATTTTTTAAAAAATTTGGACTAACACTATTTCCTATGAAAAAGTACACATTTTTCTTCTTTCAACATAATGAACCAGTATCTTTCTTACAGATGTTCTGAAGAACTCAGGAGTCTTCAGTGCTCCACATCATTCCTCTCTAAAAGTTCATTATGGTGACAAAGAAAATAATGGAAAAGAAAGGACTCTTTTACAACCCAGAAATACTCAATTTTTTTGTAGCAGGTAAGCAAAGTGGAGAATCTCTGTGTTAGGATGCAGCATAAAGTTATAATGAATATTTTACAAAGTCTTATGAGATTTTTTCAGAGTACCTGGAGTAAACCTCACATATCCAAATTTAGCATACTGTCTCAAGTGTAGGGTACATTTTGACACATATGAACACCATTTCAGTTATTCTCAAAGGAGCAGAAGCAGAAGCTTGGGATACCATCAACCTGTAGGAGGATGGATGAAAAGGCACTTAGACCTGGGATTAAAGATGGGGTAAAGATGCACGATAGTACGGATATAAATTGTGCAAGGAAGAATATGTACTGTGAAACAACAGAACAGCAGAGTGAAAAAAAATAAAAAATAAAAAGGGCAGAAAGAAAAGAAAGAAATCTTGTAGAAAATAAGTTGTCTTAAAAATCTTGAATTGTGGGTTCTACTTCCAGCTTAGGGACCAGATGTTCCTTTTCCTTCCTTATTCTCTCATTCTCTCTAACTTCATATTTGCAACATTTGGTGGAATTTAAAAGTAGGGACAGAGAGTAGTCCAATAGAAACTTATACCCATTTTTCTAAAGGGACAAGATCAGCAGGCTGACATTCCTATAACTGGGCAAATCCTTTCTGGCCCTATGGAACATCCATATCAACTTGTATGCAAAACCTTGATTGGAACTTCTTTTGTGATTTCATATGAAAGGGACTGTTAATATTGTCTATAAATATATGGTAGACACTCTCAGAATATCTGGGATTTTTTTTTTTTTTTTTTTTAAATTTAATTCTAAGGCGCCTTGTTCAACATCCCCTTAAAGAAAAGAGTATAAGTATTTTGACAGGTAACTGGTCTTTAATATGAAACAATAATACAAGGAAACATTTGCTATTCTTTCTAATTAATTAATTTGTTATTAAATTCTAGCTATTTCATTACAAATTTCACTTACTATCATAAAGACTGAATCTCGGATTGATGCCTGTTTGCTTCTGAAGTATGACAACTAAGTAAAGAATTCTTTACAGTAATATCTATTTGTATTCACAATGAAACACAGTTCATGTAAAATACTTATTCATTATCTAAAGGACAGGACATGGTTTCACAATATTCTGCTAGAATTATACTGGTAGAAGTACCACTTAAGAAAACGAAAATTATATTACTGAGCAAAGGGACAATTAACATGTTTTGGCTGCTTCTGTGTGTCTTTCCCCTTAAAGTACTGCACTGTTGATTCCAAACAGACTACAAAATCTTCAACATTGTACTAGTGAATAAGCCTACAAATTAATTTTTTTCTACCTTGTACACTTGAATCAATGTTCCTTCTAGCTCCTCAATGTTGTCTGTGCTACAGGGATATCTAAAAAGCAGATTTTTAATAGCAAGATGCTTTAAAGTGAAAAACTATTTATTTATTTTTTTCTTATGTCTTGATAAGGTCTCTCCTCCTTGGCCAAGAACGTTATTTTTTTTTTAAAAAAAAAGACAAATAAATGGAAAATGGAGATATCTAGGCCTTAATTTTGCTATTATAGTTGAAATCACAAGCTTAATGTTTTTAGAATGACTCACACACCCTCCAAGGAATTGTTCCACCAATGTACCAAAAGGGCTAAGAAATTAGTAATATGGCTCTACAAATTTTGGCAAGATCCAAGAAGAT
The DNA here is from genome assembly GCA_013400335.1 of Eurystomus gularis. Classification (NCBI taxonomy): domain Eukaryota; kingdom Metazoa; phylum Chordata; class Aves; order Coraciiformes; family Coraciidae; genus Eurystomus; species Eurystomus gularis. The sequence goes on along the minus strand of VZZY01009173.1, from coordinate 2,055 downwards.
CTCAAAGGAATGCTAACATTCTTCACTGTCTCATGAAGAATTTGCATAACTTTAGGAAAGTTTGAAATGATCGAAGAATGACTGAAGTATCACTTTCTTCAGGAAAGACACTTGTGTGACTTTTACTTAATGAGCAATTGTTGGGGTTTTTTTTATTTTAAATTTTAGACTCTCAGATGCTAAAATAAATAATGTGTTATTTTCAGGTTCAAATCCCAAGTATCAGAAAAGAAAAGAAAAAAAAATCTTTTTTCTTTTTTTTTTTTTAAGTAGAATCGCAACTTAATATGCTATGTACATATGCAGAACCATACCAGAACGGATTTGTGTGGCATTATGAATATTTCAAACAGCTGCCTGGAAGCAATGCCCTCAGGTAGTCACAATACTAGCCAGTTACCATGTTAGGAGCAATGGAATTCCCACAAGTGCAACTTTCCAGAAATACGACTTTTTCAGCATGACAGCAAATGCATTGTGACAGACATGTTTGATGGAAACAGAAGAAAAATGTCTCATTTATATGAAGTCCTTGTAGTAATGATTTTTTAATGAATTATGAAGTAGCATGGGTTTTAACAGATATCTTAGTTTTTCTAAGTCAATATAGTCATATCTTCAAAGATGACCAGAATAAGAAAGTGTCATCTTTCCATCTGCCATTTTTTTCAGTCTTATTAAAGCTACTATATAATTTGTGATTGCAGCAACAAAAATGCTTGCTCTTTTTGCCTCATTTATGCTTTTTTCATTCAGTCTTGACTTATTGATCAGAGCCAGATTGTGTCTAATTTAAAACCAATATAAAATGCATTACGGACTATCAGTTTCAGAAGTCAAAGATGAGGGTAATATCACAGCATGATAATAGTATGGAATTTTAGATTTAGGTTCTTGTGGTGGTTTGTTGTAGGGTTTTTTTTTTTTGTTTGGTTTGCTGTCAAGTATGAAAACCATAATATTTGAATGAGATCAAAAACTCAGGTCTGTCCCTAACTTCAAGAAAAGCTATCAATCAGATACATGTGACTGATGTATAGTAGGGTCAGATTCTGGTACTGTTTTACTCAGATGTATCTCCAGTTTGCCTTTGTAATTCACTTCTGATTTACATGACTATAAATGAAATTAGGATCTAAGCCCATGGTGTCCAGGGATCTAATCAGAAATAATCTAATTTTTCAGACAGTGAGTCTGAAAGAGTAAGACATACTTTTTGTACTTGCTGGTCATTAAAAGCTCACAAAAATGTAGATCAAAGAAATCATGCTGTCAAAAGAAGCTCTATGTGAAATCATATGGGGTTTCAAGGAATGAATAGATGAAAGATAAACAGCAGAAGTAAAAATGAATTAACATAGGGTCATTGTAACAATCTACTGAGAATATAGAACTTAGAGTCCTGCAGAATATGACTCTCTGTCCTGGTTCAGCTAGGATGGGGTTAATTTTCATCAGAAGTTGTAAGGGAGCCATAGCCAGGGTAGACAACCAAACCAGCCTATAGGTTATTCGGTACCACACAGTCTGAGCCAGCGTTTGGCGTGTTTGTTGTAGCTCTCACAGTTTGTACAGTTCATATAACTTGATTTGTATATTGTTTCATCACTGTTATTGTTACTATTGTTCTTCTTACTGTTCCTTTTGCATTGTTGTATTAAATTCTCCTTATCTCAACCTGCAGAGTTTTTGTCCCTGCTGGGTCTAAAACACAACACCCTCATTTCAACAGCTTCATGGGGTTAGGACTTCTAGGAAACAGTACTATCATTTAAAATATATCATTATACTGCAAGCATAGCATAAGAAAGAAAGAAACCACCAAAACTCACTGGGGTATTTTGCTTCTCCATAACACATATGCAAGAAGAATGGAAGGATAATTCAGTTTGTCCTTGCATGTATTTGCTTGCTTTACAATCTGTGCTGTCTGTCTGCTCCTTTGTTTGTTTTTAATTTCAGGTTGGAATCTTAGCAGAAATTTTTTTTTTGGTAAGTTTTTCCTTGCTGGCATCCCCTCTTTGCTTACCACAACACTAATCATAGAATCATAGA
>VZZY01009172.1:0-23105 GCA_013400335.1 Eurystomus gularis | reverse complement strand
ATATATATATATTTCTTTTTTTTAGAAATGAAAGCTGGCAATACATTTGAGAGTAATTTAAAGTAATATATTCCAATATACCCTTCCAGAATGACTTCTACTGATACCATGTTACCACAGGATTTTTAGGGATTGGAAGACCTTTGCTATTAAACCATTAAAAATGGTAATAATGATAAAGATCAGGTCTTTAGATTGATCAGGCTAATATTTCTCCAAATCACTCTGTATTTCTTGTTAGGGTTTTTTTGGTTAGTTGTTTTTTTTTCCAAACTCTGAAGTTAAATCTTCCAAAAGTTTAACTTCGAAATGCTGGTTTGTATATGCTGACAGTGCTAATCCTGTTAAAAATAATCTCTTCAGCTAGCCCTTGGAAAAGTCTTTATTTAAAAACCTGAAATTGCCCTAAGGTATGATTATTTTTTTTTTTCATCCTGCCATTACTCATTACAGCCTGCAACTAGCAAGCATGCTTGGAGTTTAATACTCACAATGACCCACAAACCTAACAAACTTTGTCTTCATAATTACATCTATATAGTGTCTGTTACAGTTTTATGGTGTCTAGACAGATTGGTGTTCTCTAAGAAGTGAGTTTGTGGAGAAAGATAGAGAGATATTTATATAATCAAACCTTACAGGTGGTGGTGCCAAACTTTTAGAGTAACTGATCCAGAGCTTAATTAACATTTTACAAAAAGCATCCTTCACCCTTAATTTTAATCTCTGTTATAACAATGCACAGGCATCTTCATACATGACTCTGACTGCAGAGTTATTTTGGATATGTTTGAGACTTGACTCAAGGAGATCACCAGTTCAGAACACGGTTTAGGAATATACTTTATTTAACAGTAAAGTAGTAATCAAGTTAAAATTGGTTAATATCCTGATCTGAATCTATCTCACCTAGCTCTAGGCACTGGTAGATACATAGTCTAAGCCAACTAGCCCTCTCCTTATATAGCCAGCAAAATTAAGAGTGGTGGGGTTTTGGGATATGTCCTGTCCCCTGTCAGAGGAAGTGCAACCTGAAATGAGTGATGGAAATGCTTCCGGTCCTAAGAGACCACGGTAGCATTAGCAGGTAGAGTAGCACAATACCAATGGGTCTACTGAGTAAAACAGTTGATACCGAGTATCAGATGCCCACAGAAGACGTATTTCAGGGTTCTTACTAGTGAACAACTGAGCTGGGGCCAATGGACTGAATGCCCACCAGCAGATGGAGAACCAAGGCTGTGTCTTGAGAGTGCACCTTCCCCTTTAATTTTCTACAGCAGGAATTTCAATTGCTCTAAAACCATTTGATGAAGTCAGTCAGAACTTGATACATGGAGGTAATTGGGAGACTTTCTTCATAAGTACGTAAGTGATCGTAAACAGAACACTAAGTTGTTATTAGGCCCCTTGAAGTGACCATAAGAACCTAATAAATTCAGCTTGAAATTATCTTGCTTTTCTAGTTTTGCTTGCAGAGGTGGAAAGTGAGAAATGAAAGCAAAAAAAATTATCTCATATGAGGCAACAGCTGTGTAAACTGGAGTGCTACCAATATCCACTAACTTCTGCTATAGACATTAGATTAAAACTGCAGTTCAATTTCTCTGAGTATCCAATAGTAAAAAGTTTTCACCTTTCAGCTTTATCTCCAGATTTATGAATTATAGATGTTAGTTAAAAAGAAGATCCAAGATCATTTCACTGTACTGTGACATCGTTTGTTTCAGTTAAAAAAAGAGCAAGAGTACAGTAGTTATAAGAACACTCCTTTATTCTTCAAAGATGACAATTTTGGCACATGAAATCAAGCAGATATGGCTTTCATAACTGATGCATGAAAATTGTACAGACTGGTAGCTGTCAGAACAAGAGCAGAACAATAAAGTCTTTGTAGTATAAATTACCTATAAGCAATAGATTTTTAAAAAAATATCTGTGCATTTATATGCAATCTTCTGTAAGTTAAATACTTGTTTGTATTTAATGAAGTAAAACGCTACTTTATTGAAACCTGTAAGGATAAAAAGCAAAATCTTCTAAAGAATCAGGTTTTGCTACATAGCTCAGAAAAAGAAAATACTCTTTTGCAACTGAAACATAGAAGACACTCTGAGGGTACTCCCTTTGCACTAGTACTGGCGTAACAAGGCATTTGAGGATGCAGGTCTTTGCAATCACTATTTTATTAAATCTCAGAAAGTGTAACATTGAAGGCACACACTGAAGGTTCATGTAGTGTAGCTTACCTTACACACATAACCTTCACAATAACATCTTCTGAATCTGCTTGCTAAAAGATTTATGGCATCATGCAAGTTTTACGCTAGTGAGTGCACTAATGGCTTTCCCTGATGAATCCTAGAGTAGTCTTGCTGCCTGGAAAATGCCAAAGTATAGAGCAGCACTTAAACATCATACCTGTAGGTTTGTTGGCAGAAAAAGTTCTAGGTCATAAAAGATAAAATATTAAAATATATGAAATTCTTAAATCTAAAAATTTGAAAATCTTTTACGTTTTGTGTTATTTAACCAGCACTACATTTTACATAGTAGAGGTCTTAGGAGTGGCATGTATCTTACTTGTAATTCAGTTCTGTACATTTCCACAATTATAAAAATTGTACATGCTTCTTGGCAAAGTAAATCATACATCTAAAAGAATACAATTAAATTATCATAAAGCAATTTAAAATGAAATTAATTTTGAAGCACCTAAAGAAAGTAGAGTTTCACATCTTCACTGATGTTCAATAGCAGTAAGATGTCTTATTCTAGAGGCTTATAAAATTCCCAGCTATTATTATCAGGTTCATAGTGAAAGACCATCAAAAAGAAGTCGTTGTTTTAATTTAATTTGGATAAAATAAAAGTGCTATAGTAGAGGAGACACAAAATAAATACAGTGATGATAAGGCTTGTTGGAGATGCAGAAGTTCTTATAATTATTAAAGGGAAATTCTTTTTTGTGACATGGAAATCAGGAAATACCAGAGCTAAATTTGCATTCATATCCAACAACCTCAAGGAACATTTAAGTGCTTATATTCCTTATATAGGCAGGGAAGACAGGTAAGAGGCTTAAAGTTTTCAAGGGGAGATCTTATCTGCCTAATTGAGTGAGACTCTCAGGGAGAGTTCAGAACCTCTTACTGATCACCCCTGACCGTATAATGAACAAGCACTTTACCTGAGGCGCCTGATAAGAAACCTAGGCACAGGATCGGGCCTGAACAATGCAGAGTACCAGCATATGAAATTCCCATCTAAGACAAGTCGCTTGTGTTGCTAACAGTGCATGCACTTTATTAAATGGCCTACTGTTCAAAGGACTTGCACAGAAAGTAGGAGGTCTATATTTTAGGCCTTTTTCAGCATAGGGGTGAGACAGAGCAGACTTCCCACACCCCAAGAAAATGTCTTCTAGTTTTAGATTCCTTTTTGGGACAGATTGCGTAATATGCCATGTCTTGCATTGTTGTCCATGTCATAAGAACATAATGGCATATTCAATCAACTTAATTAAGTATAAAATTCTTGTGTCCCAATTTATTACACCTAATGTTTCCTCTCATTTCCTCAGACTATTACATGCTCAGTTCAGTAACTACTAGTTCAGGCAGATATACCTTCCAAGGACTTAAGATGCACAAAGACTACATACTACATACTTGCTAGAGACCAGAAAGGTGTAACAACGAAAGGAACATTTCACTCTTTCTGTTTTCCTTATGCTCTTCACCTAAGTGAATGCTAATGGTCACTCTCAGAGATAAAAAACAAAGTTAGGAGGAAATCTGGTCTCAATCACTGTGATTTTTCCTATGTTTTCAAGTAGAGAATAGTTTTTCAGGAAGTGTATTTAAGTCCTGAGAAGCAAGACGATGTATTACATGCAAGACGGCAAATAAATGGAAGAATCACAGCATTTATATTGTAATTTCTTTCTAGTAATCCATAAGTACCACAAAAATTTAGGCTATCCTTTTCTGCTTATTTCCACTGAGGTGTTATTGCTGCTGCTTTCATCTTTCTCATGCATAAACAACTCATGTTCAATTTAAATCTGTAGTTAATGTATTCAGATTCTTTATTCTACCAAAACCTGTTTTCTTAAACCTGCCAACAGAACTATAATTCTCTTGAGAATTTTCTTCTCCCTTTTCATACATGAATGGAATAGAATCCATCCGGATATCACTGATTTCAAGGGGTTGTGTATAAATCCGCTACCACAAGAAATGTGAAGTAAATTAACCTTTTAAAACTTAAATTTCTGATGTGCACATATGCAGTGATAACTGTTTAAAAAGTATGTGCTCTGAAAAATACTCAACATGGTTTCTTTCCAGGTTCTGTAAGGAATTGCTGGAAAATACCGTTACTCTAGTATAGGCATTTTGATGGAAATAAGATCATTGTACACATGTAAATTCTAACTACTATGGTAAAATCATTCTGTAGTATTTGTCTTTTTATATTGGCTCATTTAAAAAACTGTACGAAGTAACTCCTTTCTCTCATGTGGATCCCCCTAGGCCAACCCATATAGAGGGCATTCCCCTATTCTAATGATGCTGGGTTTTATCCCATCTCTTTTGCTCCACTAGGATAGGGAGGTACAGATGGCTCTGACTTTTGAGCTGAAGAGATCTGTAAAGAAGCCTGTGTGATGTAGTTCAATGTTAGCCATCAGTCTACAAAAGTAAAGCAACATTAAACTAGATAATGGAAGCATACTTATGGGTCATTTACTGCAAAACGACTTTATACCTCATGATAGATGCAATTGTGCATTTATATTTTACTATTGTATAAGGAGTATCCTCACCAAATTTTCAGCAGAATGTGAAAATCTAGAGCTGAGAAGGTGGTCCAGATATGTGGACTGAAAGTTTTGCTTCCACTTTCACTGGAGTAGGAGATTTTGAATTGATGTGACCAATTAACTTAAAGAAGATGAAGCAAAATAAACCCCTTCAAATCCTTGTATACTTATTTTGGCATCCAAAGTTTACCAACCATTTGTCTTTTGAATATTGTTTTGCTGTTGAATATATAAGACTGAAAAGATGAGACTGGTGAGAGTATTAATGTAGATGTCTTTTTCTGACCACCAATGACACGTCCAACAAAGCGAAATAATTGGAGTGTATTGATACTACATAAAGGATGAGTCAAGTTCAATACATCATCTCTCACTCGCAACACATCCACCTCCAGCTAAATGAGTCTATTTCAACAAGTATTAGCACACCAAAATTTCACAATGGACGAACAGCCTAGTACTCATTAAATTTAAAGTGTATGAAGCTCTTTGCAAGTAGAAGAAAGATAATTTGGATATCTGCAGGGTTTTGTGAACCATTTCAACCTCCAGTGAATCAACAACCTTTCCCAAGAATCTTTAAACTGCTTTTTTTTTACTTTCCGAGGCACCATAGTGACCACTGTAGTTCCAAGCAGCTGCAAAAAAATACCCCCAACAAAACAGAGTTTTACAATCTTTTTTAAAACTATATGATTTATAATGTTATTAAAAAATAATTTCTGTATATCTAATCTATTTACCTTCATTGCAGGGTAAATGTTTTCTGTAGAATCTTAGAACTTATCCTGTCATAAATTTTAATTAAAAATTATTTTCTTAGTGTTCTTTTTTTTTCTTTATTCTTTCTTTATTTTTTGTTGTTCTTATTCTAACGAAGTCTATACAGCAGAGAACATCAGTTCTTACTGCTCTCTAATTTAATCTTAAAGCAAAAGCTGTTCTGTTCTTGGGAGTCATCTGATATATACGCAGATCTGACTATTCTGAATTGCATGTGTACAGGCACATATTTATTCACCTACAGTTCACAGTAAGAACAATGAGACGGGAAGGGCAGGTCAAGGCAGGGAAGGGTAGCTGAGAGAAGGGAGAAAAAAATGGAGCAAGGTTAGGGGAAAAGGAAGGAGACCTTCCTGAAGTACTTGTTCAACAAATGTTGAACAACATATTCAATCTTCATGAACAACATAATGATAATAAATTATTATTATAAATTATTAAAATATATATTATTATATCACAGGAGGAACTTAAAGAGATTTAATGTTTACCATGTAATTCAACATAAAATATTTGCAAAATATTTCTAAATAATTTTATAGCATCTTTATTAATAGATGCATGACAACATGTTATTGTGATCATGATACTTCCCCATATTTTATTCTTTTTCTCCTTCTCTTGTGGTACTGGCCACATTTCAGAAAGTTATGGAGTTAAAACCTTTAAGTGTTGAGAGAATCAAGAAATATTTGTTTCTCAGCTTTCACTATTTCATCAACAATGACAGAAATAAAAAAATTATGCTGTGTAAATAATCTCTTACTTTGCTTATGAGATGACTCTTCAAGATAAAATTTCTAATAATTAAATACAATGATATAGTGCCTTTAAATCCAGTTGACTGAAAAACACCTATATGAAAAATAGAAAGAAATAAATACTGTCCTTTTCCAATACCGGTATTCATATTATGCATTAAAATATACTAAGTAGCTGTGTGTTCTGTGGGAAAAAAAATCTTTTTTTCATAGAAAAGTCCTTCAGCATAATGACAGAAGTATACAAGTGAGATAACATCAATGTTTAAGGTCCATTGTATCAGTGAGCTATGTCCTCTGGAGAAGTATATTCAAATACAGCCTCAGGTCACACAGATAATGATTTTAGCAGTTTCATTTTGACTCACAGTAAATACTGGACTTTAACTAAAGACAAACCACACTGTTTGCCAAAAATTAAGAAAGATTATCAGATGAGATTTAGGTAGATTGTTTAAACTGCAAAATAAGGTTCAGAGTATTACTTCAGGCATCTCATAACAGAACTTCCCTTTTTTCAGAAATTCCTATATCAGAAGGAAAGTACAAAGACAGTGATAAATTTGTGTATGTAAATATATATTAACATTTTTTAAAAGTTTCAGAACTATAAGGACAATTATTGTTAATCACTGAATAATAAGGCCTTTCTGATTAATTATTCTGAAGTTCTTACTCAATTTTGATAAATCTTTTTGTATAGTTTAGCTATATCTGAAAAAGAACGTGGAGACCATTATGAAATTAAAATGGATTTCAATAGGCAATAAATGAGAAACAATGTATTTTTTTCATTTTTTTGAAAATACATTATCTTACAGTTACTGATAACTGGAAGATAAATTGCATTTAAAACATATCAGTAAGAAGAAATTCTTGATCATAAATATATCAGTATATATTAGTAATAGCATCTTTCATCACACTTGTATTAACTGTATTATTTAATTTAGATATAGTAGAAGCTCTGAAAAAGGCAGGCTTTTCTAAATATTTTATTGCTAAATAAATTCTCTCTTTAACTCTCCTTAGCTGTATACAATTACCAGATCTCCTGATCTGTAAAGCTTATCATATTTCTAATTATTATTATTGCTGCTATGACACTACATTCTGTTACTTATATTTCAGACATTTATCAGACACTACATTCTGATTTAAGGTAATCAAGAACCAAATACTGAGAGTTTGTTTGCTGACAGATTTCCTTTTAGTTGCTCTGTGTTTACCCTTATCTCAGTGCAAAATAGCTGGGACACAGGTGTTAGGCAATACGACTTCTTATCTGTATCTGCCTTCTTTCAGTGTCATATGACATGAGTTATAATTTCTTTCATTTTCACTGCTATCTCACGGAGTTGCAATGATTTTGAATATGGACAACAAATGTGTAGGCTACAGTTTACAGTGATACTGTAGTGCAAAGGTTACTACCCAACCACCGAAAAATTCAGTGTAAAACTACATACAAAATAATCTTGTGTGAAATCAAGACAAAACTAATACTCTTTTTTCCCCTTCAGTAGTGGTGTAAGAAATCACCCTATCTCATGTCTATATGAAAGGAGGTTAGTTGTTTTCCATAGGTTGTTGGTTTTCCCTTGTCTTGTTACTTTCCTTGCTGCTGCCACTGCATGTAGCTAGTGTAATTCTTTGCACTTACAAAGAGTATTTTACTAGTGTGAAAAATACCAGTCATGATAATTTATAGGATTTAACATCAGACAATTCAATATTCAACTTTATCATAAGTAACTTTCAACAGCTGGGACAAAATTTGCTATAAGAATAAAGATAGGAGAGAATCCTCAAGGTAAATTTGTCTTTGCAACTTAATCTCTACAATCCAGTTTAAAAATCACCATGTCTCCCCAGCACAATCTATCTTAATTTGTCACTTGATCAATAACATCAAGACACTGCTACAGTACAATACCATGCAGACAGAGAGACAGACAGCAACTGCAGGAATTTAAGAATTATAATTTAATTGCCTTTATTTGAACATCTGCTTTTCAAAGGGTAAACTTGGAGATTGTGTTTTATAAATTATTGACTTAATTATACATATATTCATATAGTTATGTAAAATGATGTACAGCTGAACAACGCCCTGTCAATCATGAACTTTATTTAAACAGTTTGTTTATTTTCCAACTTTGCTCCCTCTTAGATCAAATAACATTAAAAATCTGCTTAACAAGGTCTATGTGCAGTCCATATACCACAATAGACATTTCTGGTAATGGAATAAATCATAAACAGACTGTCAAATCTGATTCTATTGAAATGTGCTCATCCGTTAACTCCAGATACAGAATAATCATCTCTTTTTCCAGTTGTTGTTTGAAGGTAAATATTTTCATTGCTGGAAAGTAATATTTCTATTGTATCTAAAGAATGAATTGAGCTTTGAGTAATTCTTAAAAAATAAATTTCAAAAAAAACATTTATATTTGTAGTTATGATTACTTTATTTTTCTGAAATATAATTGTTGCTGTACTATTTCATTTTCATTATGTAAGGGCAGAGTTATAAATTGTTCTGGGTACTTCCTGACATCTATCACAGCTTCATTTTTTTTCTCTTTTACTTAGCTCTTTTCTTTCCTCCTTCTCATGTTGTTTTTCTTGTTCTAAAAGTAGAAATGTTCCACAAGTCCCTTTACACAAAAGTTCCCAGGACTTGAAAGTCACTTGAATTAATGGAGGTATACAGAGAGGAGAGAATTACTACACAAGCTACCAGTGAAGTTTAAGTTTAGAAATTAAATATTAGTGTCACAATTAAAGGAAGTATAGTACAGTATAAAGGAAGTATAAAGTAAATAGCAAACCCCAAAACATTGTTAGGATTACAAACTCCAAGAGTCAGAACTGAGCAGATGTTTGTGCAGGTGATTTTCCTGTGAATGAGCTTGGTAGTAAACTAATTCAGATCATTCCATGAGCTAATTTTCCACACCAAGATTTTTGGTCCCAAAGCTAATATAATAGGCTTTTAAAAAAATCCCTGCCCAAGCAAACAAGATAATCTTTGCCATTAATTTTTATGGATTTTTATGCATATTATACTATGCATAGACATGCAATATGAAGTGACTAAGTGTAACTTGATCAGTAACATAATCTTGCTTATTTAAAAACTATACAATAGCTTAATTAGTAAAACCATTCTGAAATAATAAGTATTTTGTAATAAAGAACATTTTGAAAACGGAAATGTGTCTCTGGGATAATCAGTAGAGAAAATATTGTATTACAATAAACCAAACCTGACTATTCTGTCTGTGGAAATGGACAATCTATGGAAGGAATCATAGAATCACAGAATGTTAAGGGAATGGAAGGGACCTCTGGAGATTGTTGAGTCCAACCCCCCTGCCAAGCAGGACCATAGAATCTAGGGCAGGTTGAGAAAGTCTCCAGAGAAGGAGACTCCACAACCTCTCTGGGGAGCCTGTTCCAGTGCTCTGTAACCCTCACGGTAAAGAAGTTCCTCCTCAGGTTGAGGTGGAACTTCCTGTGCTCTAGCTTGCATCCATTGCCCCTTGTCCTATTGCAGGGCACAGGTGAACTCTTGACACCTGGCCCTCATCTATTTATACACACTAATTAGATCCCCTCTCAATCTCCTCTTCTCCAGACTAAAAAGCCCCAGGTCTCTCAACCTTTCCTCATAAGGCAGGTGTTCCAGTCCCCTAATCATCCTCGTAGCTCTCCACTGGACTCTCTCAAGTAGATCTCTGATTTTGTTTGGTTGGGCTTTGTTAACTTTTAAAATAAATGATCTAGTTCTTCTTTCTAAGACAACCTATCAAATTTATAAATTGCAAACCCCACCATTTTATCATTCTAGCACATTATTCAGGGAAACCTCGATATTAAATACCCTTAGAATTAAATAAGGCAGTTTATTTTTCTCCATGGGTCTTGTGATACCACCATAGCCATTGCAATTCTTCCAGTGGAAGTTTTCTTTCTGATTTGTGCAGCTTATCACTTAAATAACATAGTGCAGCTACTTCTGAAGGGTTTATAAAAGCTATGGAGAAGATTTAAATGAATCTGAGTATTTATGAATGATGGAAAGAAAAATGAGAATTTCCTATTATTGAGCAATCAAGGGGCAAATATTAAAGTAGGATAAGTGATCAGTTCTATTCTAGATTTTGTAAATATATGGCTGTTTTAGGATGATCTGATCCAAATGACTTACCTACACATATTGCTAGAGTAGCAAACTACTACCTAGAAATATGTAGAGTTGATGCAAAGCCTGTTCAGTGATCACTCTATATCTACATTTCCCGAACATACCAGTGAATTCTGGCACTGATTAATATTAAAATATTAACATCATAAAAATAGCAGATATAATTATTCAATTTCATGTAGAATTTCTACATGTGTACAAACTTTCTATCAAAGCTTAGTTTATTTTTCATGCATCTTTCCTGTAAAACTCAAAAAGAAATTATTGGGAATTGGGTCTATGCTTATTCTTAAGCAATAATAGAAAACATCAGAGGAGTGAAAAAAAAAATCTGAACATACCAAAATGAACATCAGAGGGAACAATTCCTTCTATCTTCCAGCTATTTCATGCTAAAAAAAAATAAATAAATAAACAAATGCTGTTCAAGAGAGTTATTTACTGTACCGAATTTTGGGTGGAAGGTTGTGTGAAAAACAGCATTATACTTTGAAAGCAATACCTTTAACTGTTTGGAAATTTTGCCTTAAAGTGATTGAGTCTTGCCCTAGCTCACCTGCAGATTAGTTGTGCCTCAAGGATGTTATACCAGGGAAATGAATTGGCTACTTCTTAAACGCTCTGCAGTCTCAGTGACCTCTTTTCTTCCTGTACTTGAAACTTTTTTTTTTTTCTCAGCCTCTGTGGAAGTTCCTATCTTTTTTCACATATTTTTCATCTTTTGTTTTATCTCACCTTGTTTTATTTTTTATGCTATTCTATTCTATTTTATTATTCTATTCTAATCTTCTTTGCACTTTGCTTTACGGTCATTCTAAATTTCCCTTTTTCTTGAAATTTAATGCATAGCAGCTGAGTTTTTCTTTCTCTTTAATACTTCTGGCATTTCCTTCCATATTCACACAGTATTTTCTTTGCTATTTTGCTCATTTATTTATTACTCACACTATATTTATAGAAAGAGGACACATATAACCCTCAGCATAATATTAATTTTCATTTGAACACTTTGTGATTCTCCTGTGTACCCTCTCTCTTCTCTCTGTAATTCTGTTCAATTTCAATCAATACTGTTCTCCACTCCTTTTTTCTCCAAAACATTTTCTGCTTACTGATCTTTTCTGACAGAATTTTCATAATCTGACAGCAAAATATGTCTGGAAAGGTACGTGAATGAATACAGATAACTGCGCATATAAAATAAATGGCTAATAAATAGGCAGGTAATTTTAAGTAAAATAATCACCAGTCTGTGCATACAAGTGCCTAATAAAGGTTGAAAGCTGCACTTTATGCATCATCATTATTTTTCCTTTTTCTACACTCACATCTCTTGTGTCTAGTTTAAACTACATAATTCTGAAAATGAAATACATCATGCCTAACATTTTCTACAGGAAGTATAGCTGATATTTCATATAAAAATAATCTGATAACAACTGAAATTATTTGTTGCCTTTATTTTTCATCAAAGGAGATACAATAATTCTTTTATTCATTAAGAATAATTATCTAATTATTTAATGCTGAAATATTTTGTTACTGTATAATTATACAGACTTGAATGCTTCCCCAGTTTTGGATCTCAACTTTCAGGCAATTCCTGGAGTTAACAACGGAGGCCCAAGCAGAAGTTTAAGAACTTCATGTCATCCACCCACAGACACTCACTGCATTTATTCTGACTAACCTGGTGTACACTGTCTAAATTAGCTTGATGGAAACATTTTTTTTCCCACTGTGCCCTCTGTTGTACAGTGTTTTGACTTTTCTTAAGCACATTTTCCCCAAGAAGCCATCACCTTGTCTGAGGGGCTCAGCTGTGCCCTGCAGTGGGTCCTTTGGAGCCAGCTGGAACTGGCTATGTTTGGCATGGGGCAGCTCCAACCTCTCCTCACAGAGGCTACCACTGCAGACGCTCCAGTGCCAACACGTGGCCACGTGCACCAGGTACAACTGTTTGTTGTCTTCCAGTCTGTGAAAAACCCTTAGGTACTCAAGCTACATGCAGATCTTTAACAGACTATATTAATTCTTCCTTAAGTTTTTAATGAAAACTCTTCTAGAACCAAAAGACCCAAGGTAGTATTTGCTGTATAAAGTACCGAGGCACCTGAGACTACTTGATTTCTGGAAGGGAAACCTCCTAATATTTTCATATTCCATATTAATGGTAAATAAACCAGAAAAATGGTTTAAGTTACAGTTAAAAAGAGTTGTATGGGATATTAGAAAAACAATAGCAAAACCACAGAGATATCACACAGCTTTTAGTATTAAAGAGTTGGAAAGATGGAATAGAGTGCCTGAAGAACCTGTGGAGTTCGTCACACAAAATCCTCAGGAACCATTTGCACACATATCCGTCAGGCATGACATAAGCATAAATAATCCTGCCTTAGGGCAAAAGGATGGACTTGATGATCTCTTGAATTCCCTTATAGTCTCCTCATTCTATACTTAAATTCCCAGAGGTGTGCTCATACTGTTCTAATGCACTCAGGCTTTACTGAGTCCAGTTAAAAACAGCAATGCATGAGGAACTTTTATATAATCATAGACTAATACCAAGAATGGTAATTAAATAAAATGGATGTGGCACAGGTTCTAAATTAGTCTATACAAATGTACATCACATGTCTTTTGTGGAAGCTTAGGTATCTTATAATCAAATCCTTATATTCATTTGACCAGAAGGGGAACAGACATGAAAGCATTTCTTTCATCTAATTAATATGGCATTCAGCTGAGACGGAAAAATACTGAAGCTGTGCTTTCTGATTTCTTTCTGAGCCACCTTCCTTGTTCCCTGGTGACTGCCAAATGCAAATACATGGAGGTTGCATCTATAATAGTGAACTACAGGGTGTGAAGGATCTGACTATGTAGTGAAATTGTTTAGGGTGGCCCTAGGGCAGTATCTGGCTGAGCAAGATAGCATTTTCCCAAACAACTCTTGAGTAAGGTTGTAGCTTGGGTTCAGTCCCAAACCTGAAATGGAACATTATCCAGTCTGTAAGATCCAATCATTCATCTGCTGTTTCAGCACTGAAAACCCTTGTTCCCTCCATCAATTATAAAATGTCAATTTTAAAGTGAAATTAAAGCAAGTGGGACTTGAATAGAAATTGCAGCACAAAAAAGCCCACACAGTATTACCTTCAGATGTGCCGAATGATAGAAGATTCTTCCATTATGAAAACATAAATTCTTTGTTACCTATATTCATGCTTTGCTTTTGTTAAAACTGATCTATATAAACAATTTTGTTCCTAAGTTCTGTTTAAACCACAATGAGATCTAAAAACTGAAAAAATAAAGTGCCTGTGTCCACAAAGGAGATGGTGTAGATATGTTTTGAAGTTGCACTCCAAGTCTTGCTATGGGCAAAAGGGAACCTATCAGACACATGGAAACAAGAACTCCTTTTCCATCCAGTTAGTATTTTAACAATGTAATAGTCAACACTATCTAATTAATATGGAAATGCTTTACTAATAATCTGGTTTCCTGGTTTGAGTTAGAACTAAAGCAATCCTGTTCAGTGATTTTACTTTTCAGCGAAGTCTCTTCTAACTAACTGCACTTTCTGAAGCTAGCAGCATGTTTTTGCAGACAGTATCTGCTTCCAGCAGTGATAAAACTTGATGTTCAGAGTTATTACCATGGATTGGTATGCAGGCCAAGATCACTGCTAACTCTTGTGTACTACATTGGGGGGTGCAGAAAGTGGAAGGCCACACTTCTGGGGAGGACCTGACAGAACAGGTGACCCTAAACTGATCCATGAAGTATTCCATCCCATATAAGTCATATTTAGTACAAATCTGAGGCATTATGAGGGTCAAGCTCTCTTCTTCAATAGCCAGTATCCAAGAAGGATTATGTCCCTTCTGCCTTCTATCCTGAGCCATGTGTTCCTGAATCCAGTTCCAGAATCCAGCTCCTGAATTCAGTTCCCATCTGCTGCTGAGTCCAGTCTGGGACTTCCCCAGTGTCTGCCCTACAACATCAGTGATGATGGTGACATAACTGCCATCAGGGAAATTGGGTTCAATCCTGGTTTTGTGTATACTTGCATATACTCTATTTTATTACTATTTTCATTAAAGATGTTTTCATTTTCTTTTCTAATCCATATTCTCTCTCCCTTATTCTCTTTCTCTTTAGGAAGGAAGATGGGTTAAGAGAGAGCATTTGTTATAAGTCTAGTGGAAGGCCCTTACTCTAAACTGTGACAGATAACATCTAAGCAGTTAGGATGCTTGAGATGAAAGTACTTAAATTAATTTCCTAGAACATTTTATTTCTGTAGAACATGCATATCTTGAAGGCACTCAGAGTGGGAATCTCCACCAAAAGTATCTTGAATAAATCTCTGTTCTAATTAGATGAGTCTCAGCATAAGACAAGTCCCATTTTCAAAATCACAGAATCACAGAATGATAGGGGTTGGAAGGGCCCTCTGAAGATCATTTAGTCCCACACGCCTGCCAGAGCAGATTCATCTGAAGCATGTTGCATAGGAACATGTCCAGAAGAGTTTTGAATGTCTCCAGAGATAGAAACTCCATTACCTTTATGGGCAGCCTGCTCCAGTGTTCTGCTACCCCGCCTCCTCATGTTTAGATGGAACTTCCTATGTTAAAGTTTGTGCCCATTACCTCTTGTCCTGTCACTGGGTACCACTAAAAAAAGACTGTCCCCATCCTCCTGACACCCACCCTGTAAGTATTTATAAGATCCCACCTCAGTCTTCTCTGCTCTAGGCTAAAAAGCCCCACGTCCCTTAGCCTTTCTTCATAAGAGAGAAGTTCTAGTTCCCTAATCATCTTCTTAGCCCTTTGCTGTATCTTCTCCAGTAGTTCCCTGCCCTTCTTGAAACAGAGAGCCCAGAACTGGTCACAATACTCCAGATGTGGTCTTACCAGGGCAGAGTAGAGAAGGAGGAGAACTCCCTCAACCTGCTTGCCACACACTTCTTCTTGCACCCCAGGATACCATTGGCCTTCTTGGCCACAACAGCACATTGCTCTGGCTCATGGTCCTACTGTTGTTCACCAGGACTCCCAGGTCTCTTTCCACAGAGCTTCTTTCCAGCAGGTCAGCTCCTAACCTGTACTGATGCATGGGGTTATTCCTCCACAGGTGCAGCACTCTACACTTGCCCTTGTTGAATTTCATCATGTTTCTCTCTGCCCAATTCTCCAGCTTGTCCAGGTCACGCTGGATGGCAGCACAGCCTTCTGATGTGACAGCCACCTACCCCAGCTTTGTGTCATCAGCAAACTTGCTGAAGGTACACTCTATCCCTTCATCCAGGTCATTGACATACTGAACAGGAGTGGATCCAGTACTGACCCCTGGGGAACACTACTTGTTACAGATCTCCGACTAGACTATGTGTCACTGACCATGACACTTTGAGCTCTCTCTTTCAATTACTTTTCAATCCACCCCACTGTCATAGAATCAGAGAATCATAGAATTGTAGAATCATAGAACTGTAGAATCATAGAACGGTTTAGGTTGGAAGGGACCTTAAAGATCATCTAGTTCCAACCCCCTTGCTACAGGCAGGGACACCTCCCACTACACCATGTTGCTCCAGGTCCCATCCAACCTGGCCATGAACACTTCCAAGGATGGAGCATCCACAACTTTCCTGGGCAGCCTCTTTCAGTGACTCACCACTCTAATAGTGAAGAACTTCTTCTTTACATCTAATCTAAATCTCCCCTTCTCTAGTTTAAACTTGTCCTATCACTACCAGCCCTTGTAAAAAGTCTCTCCTAAGCTTTCTTGTAGGCCCCCTTCAGATACTGAAAGGCCCCAATGAGGTCTCCCTGGAACTTTCTTTTCTCCAGGCTGAAGAACCCCAACTCCTGTCCATATGTATCTTATTCTGTGTCAAAAGCAAATTTGCAGAAACACAGGAAATATTTAGAAGCTATTTGGCCCTATTTTGTACACCTAAACAGTTCTACCTTACTTTAGAAAAAAAAAATAATATTTGCTAGCTATCTCGAAATACCCCCATCACATAATATTAAAGTCTGTTTTGATTAGTAGAAACTTTCCACTGTTACTGTTGTAATTTTCCATATTTCATGTACTTACGTTCTGCATCTGCCTTAATTACCATAAAGATGTTATTTATCCTGTATTCTAATATTATTTGATCCAAGAGAAAAGTTCTGAGTTCAAGAGGAAGTCTACTCTCTAAAACTGTCATATGCATATTCTTAACGTGTGAATATGAAATAAGTAGTTTAATAGGAAGCAGAATTAAACTTTTAATTTATCAGCTAAAGAAAGATCTTTGCAGTTTATGGTTTTCTTGGTGTGACTTTTTTATGTCTATGGTCACACTGGAGTTGTGTTACAGAAATTTAAAGTTCCTCAGTCCAATGTAAGATTTTAAAAAAATATTTATAATAATGAATAGTAATTATTAATAATAGAAGTATTTAAACATAGTCCAGGCTATAGGTAATCAACATTTATATCAAAATTATACTGAATTTATTGAGCCTTTAAGATCAGAAAATATTATTGCATACAGTACAATGCTGTATTGTCACAGATTAGATGGGATTTATACAATAATTTCCTTACTGACAACATTAATTGATGTGATGATGTATAGTATTTTCTTAATAAAAAAATTGCATTTTTTCACTTCACATAAAAATTGGGATACTGCTTCTTCTTTACTGTCAATGATTTTTTTTTTAACTGAAATTAAATTGGGAGCAAAATAGTGCAACCTAATATCAGTTCTTGATAAAACAATTTCACAAATAATTTGGATGGGATTTGGTTGTCTAAATGGAGGTATATAATGTCAGCTAAAGTGCCTTAGCTCATCTTCACAGGGCTTAAAAACAAGACACCAGATCTACAGAAAATCTGCATGTTCCTGGAAGCCAGATGTGTAAGGGATCTCAGATGGCACCAACCACCCATTTTTGGTACCTGAGCTGACCCTGTGTGGTGAACCGACCACATGATTTTTTCTGCCTTATTAAAACAGTGAGCAAAAAACTCAATTTCCCATAAATCTATTTGGCATAAATCCTCCAGGAAACCGGAACCGAGATAACGCCAGACATAAATATCAAAAAAGAAAACAAACTCTCTCTTTTCCGCCTCACTGCACAAAGGGAGCACATCGCTCCTGCTGAGCGCCCCCCCCCCTCCCTCCGCCGCTGCCGGAGAGGAGCAAGGAGGAGGGGGGGAAACTGAACTGAGCTGTCAGCACAGCCCCCTGAAGAAGCCAAGCAGCCAGAGAGGGGGGAAACTGAACTGAGCTGTCAGCGCAGCCCCCTGAAGAAACTAAGCAGCTAGGGAGAAGGGAGCAGCCGCCGCAGAGAGCCGCCGGACAGAACTGCTGACTCCCACTGCTCTAGGAATCCGGGGANGTTGCCAGAAAAAGTGAAGAAGTGGTGCCGAAGAAACTGCACCAAAAGCTGCACTGCCAGAAAAGATGTGCTGCCAGAGAAAAGCCACTCCAAGCTGCAAGAGAAAGAGAGAGAGAGAAACTCCAGTCGCTCCGAAAAGCTGCAAGCTGCTGACACCACTGGAGCCGCCCAAGTCTCCCGGCCGGGCGTCGCCGCCCCAGCCCCGACGGGACCATCGCCACACGCCGGAAAGGGTAGAGAACTGATATCTACACACATACACACCACATCACTTATTTTTCGACATAATCAACTTCTTATTTCGCCCTGTCCTCTCTATTGGTTCCAAACCTTCTTGGGACGGGGAGTGAGCGGGTGGGTGTGGCACTCTTCCATATTGTAACGTTTTTATAGAGTAGATACAGCTTTATTAGGATATATTTAATAATAAACTTATTAAATACTCATTTTGGTCTCCATGTCTGCTTGCGAGCCTGGTGGGGAGATGTCCCAATTTACCCTCAACCCTTCTCCCTTTGGGAGGTGGTCGGACCCCTGCGCGCCCGACCGCGACACCCTGTCAGGGAGGTCTAAGAGGCTGCTGATCTCATCCAGCAGCAGACATCTACATCTGTCAGTTGAAAATCTTCACTGGCAACAGAAGTTTAATCACCTGCTCTCCATTTAGATACAAACAGTTTAGATCCCTACATCTAACTCTCTGGATCTAGAGTGTAATCTCACTGAAAGTCATTCCATTTTACCCAAAAAAAGGACAACTGTGAAAAAAAGGACAGCGAAGCTAAAGTAATAAACCTGATCAATCCAATACTATTCACTTTTTGAAGAACATACACTAACATCTCTTCTCAACCTATTTCTGGTCTCATTTCTCAGTTTACAGGCAACTGAGATAATATAGTCAATATAGACAATCTTCATAGGCTATGGTATTTCATACTTTTGTTTTAGGCATCCCAGTTAAATACTAACAGGAACTCGTATTTCAGACTAGAAATACACATTTGTCTATTTCCTTCAATTAATGAAAGCTGTTCTACAGCAGCCACAAAAGAGTAAATGTCAAACCATCAGAGGAAGTAGGGTTGTAAGAAGGGCCTTTCTTCTTAGGAAATTTTCTGTTGCTATAAAATAGATTCCTGGTACTGACACTGGAGCACTGCAGTGTATTCAGGAGATGGAATAGCTGAGCTCAGTTTTTGCTTCAGTGAATGTCTATTCAAGCAGCATGGATCTTCATCAAAAAACAAAGAGCTAGAAAATTTCTCCTGCTAGGAAATGCCCATGAAATGAAAGGTATGGTTACAAATGTCATCAGGTAATGAAAGAAGCTGACTCCAGGAATTTCATCTCCTGGTGAGTGTGTGTTTCTTTTCCAAAGGTAAAGAAATCTAATAATGTTACCACAGCCTACACATAAATTTCTTTCCTGCTTTGCTCCTCCATTATTTCCCTCTCTTCTCCTCTTTCCCTAATAAACCCCCACCAAAATACTTGCAAATATTTACCAGAATTAGATAATTAATTTCACTAAAATTAATAAAGCCTGCACTTATTCTTCCTCAATATCTGATATTAATATCAGATTTATTAAATTTATTAAATAAATTTATTCCAGACCTAATGTCTTGCATGTTTATGTCATAAAATATTTCAGCTGAATCTGCATTATATGCTTTAGCTCTTACATATTGACAAATTTTTTCAAGTACAGCAATAAAAATGTTCTCTGCAAATCCAAAGAGGAACTATGAATAAATATTGATATACTTGCACTTGGCTGATAGCTGAAAACACCCTTTGGAAAATAGCACCTCAGGAAACAAATCACTACTGATCTTCTCTATCACTGAATGTTATTTCAGTGCTTCTTTTAATTCTATCTTTTTACATCTCTGAACTTACTCCGTGGTTTTTTAAATTTTTTTTTAACTTTATGTTATACAATTTCTAGGCACAAAAATATTTATTATTTTCCTTTGGTATACAATAAGTAGACTTGTAATGTGTCATTTTTTAGTGACAAAGAACTTCTGTAAAAATAACATTCTTAAATGAAAAAGTACATCAAATAAGAGCAGGAAAATGGTGTCATCATTCTCCTTAAGCATTTTTTAGTTTATAAAATCAGCAAGACATTAATAAATATTGTATACAGATCTGCTGGTTACACTAAAAAGTGCTTAAAAACCAAATTATTCCTAAAAGAGTTAAGAGAGTCTTATAAAGCCTGAAAATTTACATTAATTATCGAAACTTAGATGGGAATACGGTAATTATTCATTTAGAACCAAGATTACATATTTATAAAAATGTTCTAGATCAAGTAGAAATTATTATTTCTTTCAGAAATTATATTTACTCCTTCATTTGTGTTATAAAAAGAATGAGAATAGCAGATCTGAACAGTCTCATCTGGCTGTAAACCTACGAACTAAGTAGGAGATCACTTTTAAATCTCCTTAAAACATTATATCTATTAATCAACTAGCAGTTACTTGCTACACAAAATATATATGCATACAATATGCTACAACCAACCAGGATCTTCTATTAGCTAAAATCATAAGGATCATTCACTTGATACTGAGTTCTACAGTACTCCCTGACTCAATGCTCAGATTCATTCCAGCTCTGGATACTTAACTTTGACTGAAGGTTTGATAAAAACTTTAAGCTAATTCACTTGCAAACTGGCATCAAAAGGATTCTGTTTCCATCTTGTCAACTGAGATCAACTGATTAACCGTCTAGAGATGCCTCACTCTCCACTGTTGGTAGAGAAAACATACAGTAATTACAGTTCTACTCAATACACAAGAAATATGAGCGATCACAAGGAAACTCTGTACTTAAGAAATACTATTGCAAATTATTTTCTATGATAGTGTGATTTAACAAATAAAAACTGTACAAAATAGGTATTTTGTTGTATCTTCTAATAAAACAGTATCACTTTCATCCACAGTGTAGAAATTGGTCCATATTCATTAGTACCTAGTGAATTACAGGCTGCTAGCAGAAATCTGCTGTCTATCACATTTTTATTTTAGAACTCTCACTGAGTTATGCAGGGAGGGGTAAAAAATATCTTTGACTATTTGGGAGACAAACTGTGACTTTCTGCCCAAAAGAGAATGTCAGTAATAGAATGATGAAGACTGAGTAGACTTGTAGATTTAATTAAACAATAATTGTCTTCTCTAAGACTTTTATTGTTCATGAAGTGATACTAGATACATAAGAATTGTCTTTAGAGTCCTATCATTATTGAACTTCAAGCAATATTCTAAACTTTCACTTTAAAATACTTTACCAAAATCCTTCTTTTTTTTTAATAAGTTACCTATTAAAACTGCTTTTATAAAAGTTCTCAAAATAGAAAGGTCTTTTACTGCACTTCCTGGAAACAGATTTTTATCTTTTTTTACCTACACCAGGAATAGGAATTGGACTTTACAGAACAGACAAATAATGTCATTCAGAAATGCCCCAACACAACTCTCTTTGAGGGACTGATTTCTTCTATAAGCACATAAAAAATTTTCCAAATACTCCTGAACTTTATAGTTGGATTTTCTTTGACAGTATAAACTACAACATTAAACCAAGAAAACTCAGAGCTGCTGAACAAGAGAGATTCAATGAAAAGGCCTGAATAAACACCCACTACTGTCACTTAATACTTTCTGCATGAAAATATATTTTAAGACTGGCTATTAATCCAGAGTTAAATTTTGTCAAAAACTGGGATTTTTATTTTTTTAAGTCATTTCTATTGTCTTTGTTAGTTCTTTTTATCCTTATGTTGTTAGAGTATTAATTAATTTAAATCACACATGACAGAGTAACGCAAAATTCAGAAAGGAATGTGTTCTCAGACCTACAAATTCTAAGTTCTTACACCACTTGGCTTTCAAAGAAATAGACATAAGGTTAGGGCTTTAGAAGTCCTAATTCTGAGATGCTGATAGTTTTGTTAGTTTGTTGGTTTATTGTTTGGTTGGGTTTCCCCCCCCTCTTCTTTTACATCTGTCAAAGGTAATTTCAAAGAGATTTTTTAAGGTCTTGGAACTGTTTTAAATTCAGCCCACAGGAATCTTTTATGGTTTTTGAGTTGTATACACCTACTAACACAGTTGCACTCAGCAGATTCCAGGAAAAAGTATATTTTTGTTTTGATGTACATTGCTGATTCAAAAGTCTTCCCATTTTGGAGACAAAATGATTGTGATTTATCAGAAATTATAACCCTTTAATAAGTAAAAGATAAGGCACACTTCTGAACTAATTATAGTATCTCATTATGGTTACCTAGATATGCAGGGATAATATGCAAAGAATGAAAATTATGTGGACAAATAGAAAACTTTCAGGAATCAAGTTCTAAACCTAATTAATGTCCGAAAACAGAACAATTTGAACTTCTCACTAACGAATGTAGTTGATTAAAATATAACAGCCCATAAAATCACAGACATTTTAGAATACCGAAGTGGTCTATTAAAACTTAGTAAGCTGCTTGGGTTTTATAGATGAATTAATATAAATGACAAGACTAATGTATTTCTTTCATGTAGAAAATAGAGCCACACTCAAAATACTAGCACAAAATAATGTCCACTAGACAAAATTCTAATAAACACTCTAAACCAATTTAGAATAGTCAATTACATATTCATGATTATACTGTCAAAGTGAAGTAGTAGATAATAATAAAGGTATTTTATCACTAATCACTGTAATTTTTTTGCCCATCATTTGTTCAGTTTATCATGCAAAATGGCTTGTTTTGATTAGGTCTAATTAAAATGGAAACAGAGGGAACAACTTGACTTTTGTTATTTATATAGTACATTCTGCTATGTAATTTCACTTAGGAAAAGAGTAAAAAAGCTGTTCGATAATGAAACAAAGTTTTTCTGCTATTCTGATAAGTGTAGTAGAGATCTGAGGCTGTGAAGAACAGGGGACAACAGTAAATTTGCACAGTCTTCTCTGTAATACACCAAAGTCACAGCCTCAAGAAAGCATATTAAGGTTTTATTGAAGTTGTATTTGACTTACTGCAAAGAGAAGATCATAGAATCATA
>VZZY01009169.1:25272-72239 GCA_013400335.1 Eurystomus gularis | reverse complement strand
TTACTACACTCCATTTTTCATCTGTGATTTATTATTTGCCTTAAAGTTAGTAAAAAAGCTTATTGCTAGCCTAGCAATTAGTGCAGTTAGATCAGTACATGAAAGCATATAATTTTAGTGTAGTTTCTAATTAGATATCACTCGTGATAAACGTTATAAGCGACCATTTTTAATTTCCTGAAACCAATAATACTTAAATGCTCAATTACGGTTATTGAGTCCAACAGTTGTCTGCACATGCTTCTGAAAATCACTGTCTTGTGTTAAAATTATATGACAGAGCAATAGCAAAGCAAACAGAAGAAACAAAATTAAAGAGATAATAATTTAATTTAAAACAAAAAAAGTGATGAATCTGGGATTTAAAGAGGATGTGAGATTCTCTTCTGCAATGCCCATTTGAACTTCACACGTAAAATATCCACTATAAAACAGTTTACTTGGTTTAAAAATTAAAAATAAATGCAAATGACAATTGTGTACTTTGTGAAGTCCAGAGAACTTCCATTTCTTTATAGACATCACAGAAACACAGCCTTTTTTTTTTTTTTACTGTTGAAGGATTTTAGAAAAATTAGCATTCGTGGTAGGCATTAGTTATTTCTCATGAGCAAAAGGTGAGTAATAGAAGAACAATTAATATTTATATTATTAGTCCTTTTTGTTATATCGATTGTCCCAATCAACTTATAAACAAACTAACTGAAATAAATGAAAAAAAGATTCACAAATAAGAAAACAAGGTCATTTTAGCAGAGACTTCAAAAATAACAAAAAAAACCTCCCAACCCACAGGAAACAAACTGTCAGCAGAATATGTACAATGAATGTTAAATGTAAGTAATAATTCTCTCTTCATGTATTTATTTTGAGCATTTCTGTAGAATCTTGCGCTCCTAAAGGTAAGCTCAATTACCCACAGAAATGACAAAAGGTCTGACTCAGGTTCCACTGAAGCTTATGACAATGTTTTTCGTGACTTCAGTGAGGCCTGAAAGATAAAAATCAACTATGGAACTCCATGGCTGGCTTTTTTCTATTATATATATATTTTGTAGGAATGTTTGAGGGGAATTAAAGGTCCTTTATAAAAGTATATAGCATAAGGATTTAGTCTAAGTCTATCTATTTGGGAAAAAGCATTTTGTCCATAAAAGGAAGACTAGGAGTTGAGTCATTCCTTCAATAGGGTGTTCCCCTTCATATCAAGATTAAGATAAATGAAACAGAAATATTATTTGCACCATAACTGTAGCAGTATTTTTGCTTCTATAAAGAAAAAGCCTCAGTTTCTGGTGTTTTTCTATGCACAGATTTGAAATGCATTCCTTATCTCAAAAAAACCCAAAAAATCCTCCCCAAATTAGCTCTGTATTTTGTAATATATATGTGAAACATTCTTCATTTGAATCATGAATTGACCACATCTCATTTTAAAAACAGCTTTCATATCTCAATTTCTAACCTTACTGTTTCATGATGCGTGGTTTTGATATCGGGAAAATTAAACAACACAAAAATCAGTAAATGCTGCCTAGAATCAATCTATTTTTCAGATTTAAATAGGACTTTACACAACTAAAAAGGTATATGCTCAATGAGGGAAAAGTCTAAATCATCCTTTATAACGTAAATGTATTTTCCTTTTTTACTTCCACTGCTCTACGAGTTCATGAGTTGAGGGCAGGCTCTCTAATGCACCTGCACCTTACAGAAATGTGATGTACATTTCCATACATTACATTTTCACAGTTACTTTTATCAAATATAGCTACTAGAAGTCTTCATGGCCACAGTATTTACATTTATTTCCATGAGACTGTCCTGTAGAAGTTAAAATTAAACTTTACTGAAGAAATAGCTTCTCTGAAAGCATATTTTAACTGCTCAGTTTGACAGAAACAGTTCTTACCTATTCAGATCTTTTCCTAATTCTGTAACTAAGAATTAGTTAGGTAACTAAGTCTGTTTAAAAAGTTACACTACAAACTAAGCCAGCAGCAATTTATTCTTGTAGGTCTTTTTTCAGACAGGTCTCCATTGTCATATTCTTCTCAAATCAAAGGTCAGAAAGTTCCAATTTTTATACCAATATTCAATGTTTCCTTATAGCAAACAAAAAAGTGCAGCATGCCACTTGGATTAAGAGTTTCTCTGACTTTCTCACCACTAAACGCAATGATTTGAATTAACAGAAAACCAAGATCAACAAGAAGAAAAAGTGTATTTGCATAAATCCAGGCTGTTATCTCCTCATTTTATTAGTAATATGACAGTACTTGCTGCTTTTTTTTTTTTAGTTATTAAATTCCAGCTTAGTTGGAGCAAAAAGATTTTAGATATACATTTGCTTGTACATTGACACATGTATCAATGCCAGTTTACTCTAGAAGAGAGGTATTCTTAATAAACACCAACAGGAAAGTGGCGCATTTTATTAAATTCAACATACCCAGTTCAATTCGGTGAGAAGAGGGGAGCTCCTTTGTTACCATAATGAAATAGCTGTGTAACCCTTTGAAAGCAAGCAGCAAACTGGCACAAAGCGTATAGTGGAAATTATAGGCATGGCTGAGGAAAGACTCTGAAACAACAAAACTGCAACCCTAGGGAAAAGAAAGATAGGGCACATCTTAATTTTGTAAATTTTGTACAACAAACAAAGTGTTAACAGACTAACTAAAAAGACAGATAAGCAAACGGCTCTTTTCACAAACCTCAACCATATTTTTGTGATTTTCAACAGATTGCAATACATTAAAAAAGGTTAAACACATATTAGTGTAAGCTTTCCAGCTGCATGTTCCTGAAGCATTAACATGGCCTTTTAGAACAATTCTTATTTTCCATATCACATTGCACGCCACAGTAACTATTTAAAAAGTCCATTCTTTACATTTGTGTAATAAAGATAAAATTCACCCCACCCAACAAAATACAAATAAAATATTAAACTGATATATTCTTACATCTGCTGATAACTGTTTTGTGTAGTTATTGCCAAAGACCACGCTTTCGAGAGAAGGAATCACGGAGTCCCTGTTTTGTGCTGGTGCATTCCTGTTCAACCATGTATTCTTCACTGGGCGAGGAAAACTGCAAAAAGTACAAACGAAGTGATAATTTGAACATACTGTGTCACAAAACTATCATAGTCTAAACAAAATCTTGATTTTTCTTGAAAAGTAGTAGAAACAAGTACCTGGAAATAAGTTTAAAAAGGAAATAAGTAGAAATAAGATCCTGGAAGTTCCTAGCACAGTGGGCTGCCCTTTAAAAACCCCTCAGGATGGCCCAGATACTTCAGTTAAGTCTATGGTGCTGCTCTGGGCAAGTGGTGCTTCGAGAGCAGTTGTCTTCAAAGCACATCTCCAGCTAGTCGGAGAAATTTAAGAAATCAACTGTTCTGTTGCCGCCATCTCACCATGAAGATCAGCAGACACTGTGCCAGAAGATTGTGGATGCTCTTCCAATGTTCTTGAAGGTTTAAGCCATAGAGATAAATTTTGAACTGTAACAGGTAAGCCGCATTCATTCATTTTCTGCCAATTTTGCTGTGGGGACTTCACCTCCTAAATGTAAAGCAGTAGCAAGCAGCTGGAAAGTTGTCACACAAACTGCTATTGTTATCTTCCTAACAGATGCCTGACCTCTGCCTACTGAGGAGAAGAGCCCATCCTGAACCCTTGGGAGAACAGAGCATCCTGCAACAATAGCCTTGTGATAATAAAGAATTATGAGAAAAGAGTGAAAGATGAACGAAGGCAGTAACTGCAGACTTCTAGATAACGGGCACAAATATGCAACAACAGGTTAATAAAAAAGAGTAGACTGTACAGGACTCTAGAAAGTGTCAAGACTGTTCGTTCCCAAGAGAAGGTGAACTGGATGCAACTTTGAAAATGAAAACATTCAAAAAGTGACCCCCTAGGGAAGGAAGGCATGCCCATAATGTGAGTGTGACCCAAACAGAGGAGTAGAGTCTCACCAAGGAAAGCCTAATGGACAATGGGAAGTGAAGTCTGCAATGTTCTGGTTTTTAAGGAAGGTGCTCCAGAAAAGCGAGCCAGATATTGATACGGTAACTATGAAGTATTTGCTAAATATTACAATATGGGGGTAGCCCAGCTGAAATAAACTACTGTAAATTTGAAGGTTTCTCTCTCTCTCTCTCTCCACTCCAAACTGATTTAAAGGACAGCTTGGATCCTTAAAATAATTTTGTGGACACCAGTAACATTCTACTCTAAAGATAACAGAAGTAACACAGAAGTTGATGTTTTGTTTCAGTATCTCCTTACACAAGCTATATTAAGTTTAAAATTAAATACCATTATTGTATCATCATTTCAAAAGCCAGAAACAGAGGAAAAAATATATGAAAACTCTCAGATTTTCTGCAGCCTTTTAAAAAGTCAGCAAGGACAAATACATTTCTGGCTGAAAACTGGTAACAAAACCTGCTTTTAATTTTCTGACAATGAAGTGAAGTTTGACCCTACACCTACGGGATGGATACATGTGAAACGCCTGAATTTCACGTGTGGCACGGTGTGACAACTTACACTTTACATACATGCTGCTACTTCAAGTGCATTACTTTTATCAGACGAAGTCTTCAACAACAACACTAGCTTAAGGTAATTCCCACCTCCTCAGTACTTGTTCCTCTCTCAAATAATGCTGCATCATCCCTGCAGATCTGCCACTTCACTTACTATACTACCACTGCTAAAAAGCACAACCAAAACAATCCAGTTTGGAGGGGAAAAGATGATGAAAAAGCACCAGCTGAATCCCTCCAAACCAGCACAGTCCTACTGCACGGAAGTGTCTAATGTATATAGAGACATAGCTTTCCAGGATATGAAAACAGGCACAAGCAGTGGGAATACCTTAAGGTAAAGGACTGAACATTTACGACTGCCAGAATTTGAATATGAAGAAAGAGGTGGAGCAGCATGGAGTACCTGAAGACCATGAAAGAGGGCAAAGATGGATAGGCTAAAGAAAAAGCTGCACAAAGAACACTTCCTGTGTGTGACTGACCATATGGCTCTTTTTCACACTTACTTTTGATTTTGTGATAGAGAAGTGAGGTAAACGGAGACATAAGTCAATGAAATAAAAAGGTTTCCATGAAAATTAAGCAAAAGCTTTTTTAAAGAGAAAAATTAAATTCTCCAATTCCATTTACTTTACATTTGCAGATGTGATTGTCATTACAGTAGTAACTGATAACTGTGAAGAGAGCGAACAGAAAACGCCCAGTTTGTATTAATGGCAATGACTTCAGTCACTAACTGGAGCGAGCAGCAGATACTCCTCATTAGGAAAATGTATACATATTTATACTTATAAATATAAAGGTATAAATACATATATTTATACATTCCTTCTACCCACTACAAGTACATACTCTTATTTCTAACAAAAACAAACTCAAAATTTGTTCCAGGTAACTTTGAAAACAAGAAGTTTCTCATCCCTCTGGGCCCTGAATTCCAAAATCATCACAAAGAAAATTATACTGGCCACAATTTAACTCCTCCTAACTGTTCTGGTTTTATAACATTTCCATTTGGACACTCACTAATTTATTTGCATTTTATTAATAGGAGATTACCTTATCAATGGCTGATGCAGAGCAACCAAAGAAGCATGGACTATAACCGATATGACAGAAAGGTGGAAGTAATCAAACATAACATTGACGTAATGATGAAGGCCCCGGTGTAAGTTAAAGTGCAACTTTAAAGTTCGGCTACTAATTGGCTGTAGTGTGCTCAGGTCATCTGGTCTAAAATGAAATTAAAACAAAACAAAATACAATTAGAACAATCATATTTAAAGTGCAAGTTATTAATACCTGACGCAGATAGCAATTCAGCATGTGTCTGTACTCTGGAATGCAACAACACCTCCCCCAGGAAAAGAAAAAAATCAGAACAAGACAAACCAGCTACAAAATCTTAACCAGACTTCAGCACTGGATTTCTTTTCTATCTTCTTGTACATCTAATATGAACATACTACATCTTCATTATATAAAGATTTAATGAGTTTAAGAAGGCAACATATATTGTTGTTTTAATAAAATCTTCTATATTTAAAACTTACGAATAGTCTGTATCCGTGAAGTGTAGATCTAATGTTAGTAGAAAATTCATTTCGTTAAGAGACTCCTCAATCTGAAAAGGAATTGTAGAAGCATTAAATCTTTTTAGGTCCCTTATTTGGACTAATCCAAATTGTATATAATGAAGACTTAATTATCTGAATATAGTAAAGTTGAATGGCAGATTACCTTCCTCTCATCTAACAGCATTTTTATTTTGAAAATCATCACATCATTTACAGAAACTTCCTCATTTTTGTAAAGAATCTGAAATGTTTTACTGCAGACTATATTGTCATGGATTGAAGCAGGAAAGGCAAGATCTGCACCTGAAAAGAGAAACAAGTATTAATATAATTGACCTAGAATGTGGAAACCCCAGAGCAGCTAATAAGTGCTAATAAGCAGCTAATATCACTCCTCTTGTTTCATGACCACTATTAAAAGCATAACACCAACAATATTGGCAGTTTCCATTTCAGTCAGCAACTGCTGGAGTTTAAAGGAGTGCATTTTGTTTCAAAGAAATACTGTATCAGTATTTTTAATGTAATTTGCTTTTAATACAAGTTCCGGACTAAAGAATTTTTGCTTTGCTCCAAATTGAAGTAAGACACTTCTAGTGGGTCTGGCTGAGCTGGTTTTCCCCATAGCAGCCCTCATGGTGCAGTGTTTTGTGCTGGGAGCTAGAAGGGTGCTGATAACACACCCATGTTGTGACTACTGCTGAGCAGGGCTCACACAGCACCAGGGCTCTTCCCAACATTCACCCCCTCAGTAGGATGGGGTGGACAAGATCTTGGGAGGGGACACAACCAGGACAGCTGACCCAAACTGACCAAAGGGATATTCCATACCACATGACGTCAGCTCAGCTATAAAGCTAGGGAACCTCTCCAGAGCAACCGCTACGTGTCTTGGAGCCCTGCTTCCCAGGGAGTGGCCAAACATCACCTACTGATGGGAAGTAGAGAATAAAAGTTTGTTTTCCTTTGCTTCCACGCACGGATTTGCTTGGCTTTGCTTCTATTATTATTAAATTGCTTTTGTTTCTCATCTTATTTTCCTCCCCTTTTTTTTCCTCTGCTGAGGAGGGAGAGGGGAAAAAAGGGGGGTGATAGAGTGGCTTGGTGGGCACCTGGCACTCAGCCAAGGTTAACCCACCACAACATTCTAGGCACCAAAAATGCTAATAAAAACACTGAAATCTCTCTTGTCTTATCTAACAGCATTCATGTTGATTTGACAGGTTTAACCACACTGAGAACTCCTAATTACCTACAGATGAAATTAAGAGGTTAAATGACATATACTAGTCTGTAGAAGTAATCAAGAACAGCGGCAGTTCATTCCTTCCCTCTAGACCTTTGCGCACTACTCTGGCCGGAACAGTTCAAGTGTTCTGTCCAGTTCAAGTGTTCAGAAGTGGTATCTTCTGCTTTCAGTCCAGAGGCTGCTCATCAAGAAGAGTTCAGATAAGTGTGATAAATCATTGGGGAATCCTTTGCCAAAAAAGGTTAAAACACTTGTAGGAGAAATGAGAAAGGGAATGTTTTAAAATAGTTATTGAGGAAGTTATTTAGCGTAATAGCAAAGGGTTATCACACAGGATATAAAATGACGGGCAACATCCTGTGAAACAACACATAAAAGGTGATGAAACTTGGAAGAAGATAATTAACAGAAATGCTAGTAGTTACGTATCATTCCTCTACAAGCAGGCTCAGTAACATCAGCCTCTTCCAGAACACAATCTTAGAAATTGTGTAAGTGGTTGTGCAAAATGTTTGGGTTTTTTTTTAATTCTTTTGATTCTTGATAAAAAAAGGAATCCACAAAAGGAGAAAAAAAAAAAAAAAAGCTGCAAAGTTTGTGCTTTACAGATTTAGGGTCTGCAGAAAATCACTGTCCCTGGCAAATATTTTTGCTCTGTTATCTTCAGAACATCTTAGTTCAACTTCCCTTCAGAAACTAGAAACAAGTGAAAATACTGGATTTTGCTGACGTACTTTCATACATAGCATCAGTTTAGGTGTCCCGGACACCATGCTTACAAAGACTGAATCATTAAAAGTGTAATTGCCCTATATATAATGCCACTTCCATCTCATATCCATCTGTGTCATCTGTTACAGGTGAAGGGTATGGTGGGTATGGTTTCATATAGCATGTTATCTGATATAACCACACAGCATCAGCAAAAGGGATCTCCCACTCCAGTCTGATACAAAAGAAGTAACGGAGACATGTGGCCGAGGTCCCACTTCCTGTGCAGCGTCCAACTCTGAGTTACAGCCCTCAGTTCTGCTGACTTGGTGTAATGTGAAACGGCACCCTCAGAAGTGAGAGAGAGGAGTCAAAGAGGGAAAGCTGATGCCAGGAATGGGCTGAGTCACATCTAAACGGGGAGCAAGGTCTCACAAATTTGAAGTCAACAAGGCAGAACCACTTTTTTTAGTAACTATGCACTAATTGACCACAATTATTTCTAGGCTTCTAGAAAAATGGCTTCCACATAAAAAGCCATCTCAGTAACAGAGGGGGAAAATAGTGGGGAATTAATTTATTCTTGCATTGTAACAATGGACATGTATTTCCTAATCTTTTTTTTCTCCTTCTGTTTTTTTTCTTTTTTTTTTTTTTTTAAATTTTATTTATTTCTGAAAAGCAGCCAAGAGTTTCTGATAGAAGGAAGAATTCAGAACAGCCTCAAATCTGAAACAACCTCATACCAGTTGTTTCATACAAAACATACGTTGGTTTTTTCTAACTAACTCTGTGGGAGAGGGGAAAACACAGCTAAGGTAAGGAAACTGCAGGTGACTTGTGCAGTGGCTTGAGAAAGCTAGAAATAGGCAAAATGACTTGGGCCGGAGTGGGAAAACCATGGCGCTGTCAAAGGGAAATAGGATTTAGACAGGCAAGTGTGAGGAAGACTGAAAAAGAGATAGAAAAGTATCGGAAGAAGTACCTGACCAACACAGGACATCATTCTCAAGAGTGACAGTGGTGGGCTCCTGTCCAGCTTCCTCTATGGTCAACAAGCAACACCTGCAGACAGTGGGTCAACCCTCCTAGTCCTAGTCCTAGCCCACACATAGCCTAATAGCAACTATTTTTTACAAATAGTGGGAGTCTCAGTAATTGGCACCACCTATTCCACCACCCTGAGCAGGAGAGCTGCTAGTTAGAGCTACAGCATCCACCTTGCCTAAATTAGGCAAGCAGCTGAAAGAAACGGAAGGCAGAGGTCCTCGGCAAGACCAAGCACTATCATATCCACAAGAAGGTCAAACTAACACCCTTTCATTGACCAGCCTGTATGCTTCTCCACTTTGTTGTGGCACAAACATCACCAGTAACTAACTGATAAACCAAACCAAGAGAATGATCTAGAAAGGACTCCTGTCTTTTGGTTTGGAGGGGTTTTGCTTCTTGTAAAACAGCTGCTTATCACCTGAATGAGCTCCTGGGCCAAAATGTACGTGTGTCAACAGAGCACAGAGCAGTAGGAAGGCAAGAAGGAGCGGCCAGGGGGAATCGCGAGCTGCAGCACTCCTGATCTAAACTCACGTCATATTGCAGTCTT
Organism: Eurystomus gularis; assembly: GCA_013400335.1. NCBI lineage: Eukaryota > Metazoa > Chordata > Aves > Coraciiformes > Coraciidae > Eurystomus > Eurystomus gularis. Next base: position 62,532 of record VZZY01009169.1, on the reverse strand, counting down.
AATGTTTACATCCTTCATGCCCAGTAACAAGGGACAAAAGAGCCAACACATGTCACAGTTTACTAGCAGGATTGTAGCTTTCTGAAAAAAAATAACTGAAGACCATTCTAAAATATACCATGAAAAACTTTTTTTTCAGCAGTATTAAACACACCATTCATTAAGTGACACTATTAAAAAAGTATGTTTCACTAAAGGATCAGTTTAGCAGAGCTAAATGCCCTAAGCCACACTAAAACTTTGCCTTTGGAGTAATCTTGGCTCATAAGAATCATTTATTTGTTTAACACAAATCCAAGAAATATTCAGGAAGCTTGACTAAAATTCACTATCTTCATTGTTGTACCCCTCAGAGTAACTTTTAAAATACCCTCAAAAAATCAGGCTTCAGTAATCTCACACATTTTCTCAGACTGTAGTAGATTTTTCTTCCTTGCTCTTCCAAAAGCCCCACCTGACATTTGAAAACTTAATTCATTTTTTGCTGTTCACATTTTTACAGCATGCTGAGGTGGAGACTTCCCAGAGCATTAACAGGTTTCTCCAGGCTCAGTTTGCATGGACAAAGAAACCAAAAGTGAGTGCCAGGTTAAAAAAAGAAAAAAGATGACAAAGTGCGTAATTCTATTCAGGAGGTTACATCAATTTTCAGCTTTGCCACCAGACAGCAAAAGAGCAAGTTTGAAACCAACAAGACTGGATCCTTCCAGAGTCTTCATTTTGGAAAAAAAAAAAAGGGCTTAGAAATCTATGTAAGACTCTGCATCTGAAGTTCTCCACTACTTTGAGGTATCTACTTAAGTGAGATCCATCTTTGGTCATCTCAGCCTGAAACACTGAGAAGACTGAGCAGACCAGTTGGAAAAACAGAAGACACTAAGATAAAGGAATCACCATGTTTTGCTACCAGCAAAGAGAACTAAGAGAGGGAAAACAGTGGCACATTCTCTGAAATCAACTTTTAAGCCTCATTGCTAAGAACAAGCAAGTTTTTCAGCAGGTTATAATGAAACAACTTACATTTTTATTGTGTTAATAAAATTAAAACAAATTTTGTATTAGTTATAGCATTGTAAGACAAAAAGGCATGCTCCTTTCAATAGCAAGGCAACATAATGACATCATTTACTAAAAGTTTTTGCACTTACCAGCTGGATGTAACAAACTAGCTTCTAATTTGTGTGGAATTCTTGGAGGAATCTTCATAGATGCACGAATCTGGTAAAAGCTGAAGCAAAAGACAGTGATTTGCAACACATGGTAAAATACGTCTCATTTACCACATACAGGTACGTACAATGGCAAAGGCAGGAACAGAGAGTGGGAAGGGGGAACAGGGCAAGGAAGTCTCTAGGAAGCTTAAAACCGTCTTGACCCTTCATCCTGTTGGGATGTACTCCTTTTCTTTGGGTCAGATGTGACTTCAAGTAGTTACTCATTTCACCAATCCTGAGGACACACAATACATACAACATATAATAGCCTCAGTCAGGAGGACTTTCCACCAGCCTCAGTTTCATGGTCTCATTTCTGGATCCACAGTAAGCATTTATCAAGAACCTGACACCTCACCACTGCAAGCTGCATCTCTCCATGATCCAAATGACAAGCCTGTCATGGCAGAGCATACTGCTTATTACTTCAGGTATTAAGAAAAGAATGCAAAATCATTGCTATGGTTCATATTAAATATTACGTCTCAGTAGTTCAGAAACACGTCAGACAGTTTACTTCACTTCACTCTAACCTACCAAGCTGGGTCGCTTTATCAGACTTTAAAATATCCAAAATCTGCATCATTTTCAGTTCATGTTTAGAACCGTGTGACAGCTCTACAGAGCACAAATTTAACTAAGGCTTAACTTTACCAAATGTGGATAGATTAATGAATCAGGACTGCAACAAGGTAAAATGAAAGGCAAAGGTAAAATCAAAATTGAGCACCAACCAGAAAAAAAGGTGCAATGTGATATTTGTCTAACTTAATGCAGTAAGACTTGTTTGCCCTAAAGATGCTATTAAGTGACTGTTTACAACCTGGGCCTCAAAGAAAGCAATCAATAGAATTGTTCATGCTTAGAATGTAATTTTTGAAACCAACGGGCTGCCAGGACATTGTTCTTTTTCCTATTATTACTTGCTAGCAATTAATCAAAAGCAGACTATTCTACGCTTTACCCAGTATGCCCTTTACCTAGCTGATATATTTTAATTTGGGTTAATGGGGAGATGAAGGTGTATTGTTTGCTTGTTTGAGACAGGTGGCTTTGATTTTCAGCGATTTATAGTTTAAGCAGTTTATAACATGAAACATTCACCTGTTAATCTCAGTAATAAAACTCTGTAGGAGTTCAGCTCAGGGCAAATACATAAACATTAATTCAAAATCTTGTGCCTAGATCTTTGAAACAATTATTTAACTGCATCAAGGCATTTAAATAAGAAAACCAACCTCCTACACAGTATTTATCCAAATGATTCACTGTCATTCATCTTTAAATGTCGTATGTATTAAGGATCTATATGCAAATGAAAAGCTATGATACTGAAACAAGGTACTTTATTCACAAAGCAATTACATTTGTAATACCTGAAATAAAAGAATGCTTTCTAAAGTTAAGATCTACATTCCTCATCTGACAGAAAATTTTAAAAGAAAAGTCAAAAAAAAGGCATTGAGCTTTTTCTCACTCCGTTCCCCCCAAGTCCTGCCTTCCTCATCTTCCTTCTACCTCTCCTTCAACTCATTAAATAATGAGTCACAATGCTTCCTTTTCTATTCAAGAAACCCCAACAAAACCAAGTCAGTTTCAACTATTTCCCACCTATACTGTAAACACTGTTTAGTTCTCAAATACACAACTGACCCATAAACCTGATCTATTCTACTGTATCTGCTTGAGCTTCCACATAACAATTCACCATCAAGGACCTGTTACTCACCTGTCACATTCAATTATCCCAAATATCCCTAAAATACTCTGTAAATAAGATCTGAATACAATCAACTCTCCATTACCTTACATAAGGAGAGAATGGAGGTAGTGGAAAATCCCAGACAATAACAATGCTACAGAATGTGCCACTGATGATACAGCAAATGTGCCCAAACAGATGAAGTAGCTTGGGTCTACCGACGCTTTCAAGCCCCAGTCCAGTATCTTCCAAGAGCTGTCATGTGCAGACCTAACCAGGCAGTTACAGGCTTCGTACTTTTCAGAGGGTGTTAACAGTTTGGGTCCATCAGTGTGTCTATACTAACTAAAATGCCTTTGTGAAGACCATGGGAATGGTGAACTTGGTACAAACATTTTGTGGCATGGCCTGTGCTAAAGCAAAGTCAGTGACATGGACATGCTCAAGGCTGGTACAGTGCATTTTCTCTGACACACACCTCTAAGTCCCAGGAACGTGACAGAGGAATACCTGAACTGACCCTGCACTGGGCTGGCTCCTCCTTAAGTCCTGACTCTGATGGCAGCTTGGAAGAATGCAGGGATAGGGGCTCGATGGTCATTACAAGATTTATGTAAAACTTTTCCAGAACAGAAATATTCCAAAAAGAAAATAGGTGAAGGCTTGCAATTAGCATTAAGATTCCAGAGAAGTGCTGGGGTTCTTAAAGCTTAGACTAATAGTGAGTTTTTTGTGAAGATTTCTGAAGAATAATTTGAAAAAAATCAGTTATGCCCTGTCCCTTAATCTCTCTTTTGACTGCATTAAGTGAGGAAAACACCATTTTCAGATTATTAAGGGTTGCAATTTTCAGATAACAATGAAGTCAGACTTTTTTGAAGAAGATGCTTTAAAGCTACTCTCCCTATTTTGAAGAATCAATGTTATTCAGAAAGGTGGTACACTGCAAGAACACACATCAATCACCTGTGAAAACAGCAGCATCCATCAGTGTAAGGACCTTCTGCTCCATTAGCTGAAGCAGGATAGCTGAGTATTTCACTAAAGAGAATAAAACAACGGAAACACCACTGAGAACTGTAATTTACAATATGATGAAAAAATGCACTAAAAAATGGATCAGAAGGATGAATCTGATACACAGGAGTTGCTAAATAACCCTGATAGATTATGCTGTGATGTTTAGAATCACCACCCGATAATTCAGCAAGATGCATTTGAGTGATCTTTAGCAATACAACTGTGGTTTGGCATTTTAAAAGCGTAGGCTACTAATGAAGTAGAGTCTTAATGTGAGTCACCACAGTACAGGGCAGTGCAGGGAACATTTAGGATGAACAGCAGACTGACAGTCAGATGAAGGTCTGACACTACACAAAGGAAAGATTTTGAGTGAGTCTTTAGCACCATTTTGTCAAGACAATGAACAGGTTGCAACTGCTTGACCTTCATGTTGCTGATCTAAGAGGGATTTGAAGGACAGTCTCCAAAGGGAGACTGAGTAAACTGAGACTTGGAACAGTCTTAAGGATACTTAAGCATTGGAACAGGTTCTCCAGATAAGCTGTGGAATCTCCACCCACAGAAGCTTTCAAGACCTGAGGGGACAGAGCTCCAAGCAATATGGTTTGGATTGTGCTGACCCTGCTTTCAGCATGAGGGTGGACTATAGGACATGCAACAACTGTCCTTTCACCCTGAATTAGTCCATGGTCCCAGAGGTTAAAGGAAACCTATAAAACAGGGTTCAGCAACTCACAACATGGTGACCAAAAGGCAACACGGCAAGAAATGCATATGGCTGAGAGCTGGTACACAAAGCAAGTCGGAGATACAACTGTGAATAAAGCATATTCTAGCTCTTGGCTTTCCTGAGTCTAAACTCAGGAAGACATCACTGCATGTACACAGGCAAGATACTTCCCAACAGCTGATCCACTTGCTTCTCTGAAAGGCAGCATCTTCTAGTTCCTATTCAATTTCTAATGTCATAGACTCAAGGAATAAAAAAGGCCCATCTACAATACTACCTTTGAAAATTTGCCAACCTCTTACTCTCTAAATGCTTCCAGCATTTACCTTTACTCATCTTGGCCACAGACATGAGGCTGAGGACAAAAACTAGATCTCTTGCTCTGGTTGCGCTGCTTAAAAGCTTTGTCTTGAAATAGTTCTGCATGCACCACCCAAGAGGTACCTTCACAACGTGTCAGACAGACTAAATGTCTGACACGTTTACTGAGACAGCATACACAAGTAAAGCCAAAGTCACCAGTGGAGAGCTTATAAATACCCAAGAGATTTCTGCCAACCCCAGTCTATGTAGTCTTTCTTCAGAAAATAAATGTATGTACTTGATGTTCAATGAGGTGAAACTTTTTTGCAGTTTGTTGAAAAACATGATTTATAATCTGAGCAAGAAGTAGGTTTTCAATAACTGGAATGTATCTTGCTAGCAACAAAACAGGAAATGTAGGAAGTAATGGTTACTTGACTTTTTAACGCTCCCACATGGAACCACAGGCAGTATGTGTGCGAATTCACTCACATAAAGGCCTACCATTATTTAAAAAAAAAAAAACCTCCTGCATTAAAAAAAGCATATGTGCTTTTATAGAGATAGCTGCATGACCATTTAGGTGAAAAACCACTGATTTTTGCCAGCTAAAGTACGTTCCAATGGAAACCTATGTCCTGAAGAAGCTTCATAATAAAACTCATTGTTGAGGTGAAACATTTTGCAGTTCCTCTCACCAGGCAGAGGAAAGGCAGAAGTGCACACGGCAGAGTGCAACCTTTCCTCTTCCCTGATTCCCAGGGCACTCACTGCACACCTAAATGCATTCAGACACATTAAGAAGAGCAAGCACTGAACACCACGGGCTGCAAAATTCACATTCGCATTGGGCCACCTGCAGGGCAGCTTCTAAATTTATCAGTTCACCAAACAAAGAAGCAGCTGTGACCCTGCATACACAAAACCTCAGGAGAGCTCTTGGCGTCTACTGAGCACAAGGCCCCGTTGCAAACATGCCCTCTACTGAAGATCACCACTAAGACTTCTCTCCTCCTTTTTCGAAGGTCAGCAGTGGCTCAGGCAAGCGTGTTTCATTTGGCGCATGGGGAAATGGAGCTGAGGATATGGCACTGCTTCATAAATACAGAATGTGGCACTGAAATGAGGAACGGTGAGAAAAATGGACATAGGAGCGAGTCTCCTGAGGAGCAGGCAGCTCTCGAGGCAGCCATGCCATTGTAATGGCTGCGTCACACTGCCACTGGCAGAGCTGTGTCTTCTATAGATCTTCTACAGATCACATCTCTTCCCACAGAAGCAAACCTGTGCTAACCGAAACTCCCACTGCGGTGAGAGGTTGAGTCAGCAAAATCCTGAAAGGTTCCAACGACAGAGAATATTCTGTTATTTCTGTTCAGCATCCCTTTGTCCTACAGCCTAAGCCCCTTGCTACTGCAGAGACCCTACATGACTAATTCTTTAATGGATTTATAAAACTCCATCTTAAAAGCAGATAAGATATTCAGCATTTCACACCAGCAGTCAGAAGCCTGTACCGACAAATGCCAGCATACCTTTTTCAAGGCAATCGGACTCTGCTTCTGATGTTGAAAGTATTTCAAAAGATTGTGGGACACAAATACTTTATTTCAAACATTACCACAAATTGGTCAGGATTTTTTTTGAACTAGCATCCCTTTGTCCAAAAGGCAATCCAGGCAACGGCACATAAATAAGGGGCAAAAATTAAAAATTTGAAAGGGAGTAAAATAAAGTGTATGGGAACAGAAATAAGAGAATATAGAAAGACAGGATAAAACACAGGCAATGACATGCTGATTCTTGAAGATACAAATGTCTAACCAATTCTCTTCTCCTTTACTCATTCCTTAATTTTCCCTACCATGAGAAATGCAGTTATCTTCAAAAACGTAATCCTACCAAATCCATCTGGGGCTCACAGACTACCAAATGGGCACCAAACTAGTTACAGGGCTTATCTAGACACGGAACTATTTAATACAGGCACAGAACACACAAAAGATTCTTATCTTGCAATCATTTTGTAGTAAGTACCTCTAATATGGACCAATATGAGATTACACTCTTCTATAATTGTGGAGTTTATCTAATTTAACAAATTCTAATTTGCATACTGAACAGCAGGAAAATTATCATGCCCAAAAGACAAATGTCTTTTTTCCTAAAAGATTTTTCAAAAATCTTTATTTCTTCTTGAAAAATCCAGGTATTTCCCAGGAGGGTTAACATATTTTTATTAAGATAAATAAAACAAAGGATGAACTTACAGGAAATAGATAAAATGTTTCCATTTATTTGAAAGTAAGTTTCCTTGAAAGAGAATTACTCTCAAAAAGTACTTCCATTTCTATGGCACACGTTACTCCTGACAATTAAAGATACACACAAACAAAACAGTTATTAGACCAAAAGTTTGATGAGAATTATTTGGAAGACTAATACCTCAAATAAGTCACAGCAGCTTGTTATGAAACGGGATTAAGTACTTAAGACAGGAGAGAGGGGAAAGTAAATGCAGCTGTGGATTTTGCCTTATTATTACAAAAGCCTTTTCTCCATGTTCTTACTACAGGCATACTCAGGCAGAATTCCTGCAGCCCTTATGAACATTTATTTAAAAACTTGAAAGGGGAATACTCTCAAATAAGTATTGCTTTTTTAAAGAGCCACATAAACATACAATACTAGATTAGCTCTTATTTAATCAAATATATCTTAACTTATATTAGTCTATAACATTAGTTTCACTTTTACTTCCTGTTATTACTGAAGGGAACAAGAAAGAAATCATACTAAATTACTTTGCATCTGTAAATCATAGTAGTTCTGTGAAGTTCATCTTCAGGGTTAACGATTTTCCATATTCTCTTATATTGAAAGTATTTATCACTTGGCTTTTTGATTCAGCATACTAGCCTCATAAATGATGTATCACAACTTTTTAACCACAGAGTGGCTTGAATGTTTTAGTTTTCTGAGGACAAAGGTACAGGACACTGGGTTTTCCTGGTAACCAGGGCCACAGTTTTTCAAAGTGCCACCTCTTGCAAACAGGCAGCAGACTCATCATAACATGTTAATTTTGAAACCATGGTTTAGCAAACACAACAGATGGGAGACCAGAAGACAAGTCTGACAAGTCATCTTCTGGCATTTACTGGTCTTTCAAATGTTTTAACTTTTGCAGCTGTGCAATTCTGTTCCTCTCATCTGTCAGTAACCAAGTATACAAGCCTTAAAATTCACTTGGCAGCTTATTTTCATGAAAGGCAATCTCTGTTTTAATAGCAAATACATCATATGTTTAACCAGAGATGGAAATTCAGGTACCACAAAGAATACTCTTGCAAAAATCATTACAAAAAAGCTCATGAGAACTGTTGTGTCTTATGTAAGATCCATCAAATAAAGGTCATCGCTCTTATCCCTTACCAACATCTTCATCTTTTCGCCTGTAGAAAGCTCCTCTAGTTCAATTTTTTAAATTGAACCACTATAGTTTCAAATATAACACACTGCTACGAGATGTTATTAGGACACTTAGGAAGAATAACAGACTTTCAGAATCAGAAGCATCTATCTTTTCTCCTTCAAGCAAGGTGCAGTTTCATGATTCATTTAAGCCACCTTAAGATAGTGCCGCCATGAGTAGGAGCCATTTGCAGTTCAACCTCCCTATTTTTGTCCCTCTTCTAACATGTTTTATGTTCCAATAACTGTATCATAATTAAGATCAACATGCTCACCTAACTGGAAAGGGGAAAAAAGAATCCAGCAGAGGCTGTTACAGAAGCAGGACTGCAGAGCCAGGGGAGGAACTGGGGCCATTCTCTTCAGTGACATGACATGGGCTTAGGTCAGGCTGAGCTACTGGTGGGACTCCACGCTCAGAAATAATGTGGAATTGTACTGCCACTTCCTGTAAAAGGTTTTCCTCAACATGAAGAGTTTCAACTCTAAGAAGATTGAGAGAGAGAAGCAGATCTGCTCACTGTGTACTGTATTTACGCATTCATTATTATTATCATTCTTAAGGAATAATCTCAGATAACATTACCAGATGTTACAATGTTACAAGCAAGACATTGAAAGTTAGGGGCTGTCAAGACCTGTTCCTCTAAATTCTGAAATTCAAATTCTTATTAACATGATCCTAAAAGCTCATGACTGTCAAAGACTAAGGTGAGCATTCAAGATTTGAAAGCAAAAGACCCCTGAACCCCACTTCTTATCTCTTCATGTGAGAAGGAAAAGGTTGCTGTTCTTGGATAGTCTTTTTATTTTTGTCATGCTAGAGCCACCTCCTACAGCAAAAATATCTTTGGTCTCCTAACATCTACCTGATCTAGTACACAGCAGAAAATATACCCTTAGAAGAACAAAGTTAAAAATCCAAACTCAACAGAGTTGATGCCAGTTTAAATAAACTAAACTAAACAAATTACATGGGCATAAACAGACTAAGTAGCCAAATCTCTTTATCTCCTGCTACGTTCCACAAACTGGATACCCCAAAGACACCCAGTGCCCACTGAACCTGTTCAACAGGTCTAAAAAATTAAACAAGCAAACAAACCAGAAAGAATTATTCTTCTAAAGTTTACGTTTTATCAAAATTACAGTTTTGAGGAAACTGTAATACATTGCAGAAAACTTCAGATGGGATCCAAAATAATTTTAAATAAGCTGTATGTAGGAGCTTATGTACTCATTTCTATGTAGCTTCCTTACTCAGGAAAGGTAGGAAACAAATTGCTGAAGGGAAGGCATGTTACAATGCTATGAGATTAAAATTGACAAAGACAGAACAGTACGATGGGGAAAAGGGAAAAAGTCGATAGAAGAAGCACTAACCACAGTAACAGGATTGAAAAGCAGAGATGATCATCAAGGTGATAGTACGATCTACTGTATACATACACTGAGGAGCATCAATCTTCCCATGAGCCTGGGTATTTGAATCCTTGTGTTCCTTTTATGAGGGTGACCTCCCACCACTGCTCCCTGTAAGCTGGAATCTGCAAAACCCACCAAGGAAAAATCCAAGTTCTCCTTGGGGAGTTGGAAGCTGGGCATCTCTGCTGCTCTGGATGTCTGTAAACTTGCCTTTCTATAATCTCCTCCTTCAGCCTTTCAGAGCTGACCTACAGAAAGGGACTGTGCATTCTGGGGGTGATTAGGGCCCTGTCCCCACAAATACCAGGGGCAGGACCCTCTGTCTTGTGCAGTTGTCAGAGTCCTTCTCTTTTGTCACTCGTGGGAAAACCTGCCCCTCCTTATAACAGGAAAGTATGAAGAGTAATGTCTTGAAAATGAGACTACACTTTTACAATATAAGGATTTTTGCAAGAAATCAAGTTTAAGGAGTTCTGTTTACCCCCTTTCCTCTGCCCTGTCCTCCCAGGCCCTCACTCTTGCCCCTCTGCTGCAATACCTTGGTACCTTCCCAATTACACCAGTGCGCTACTGGCAAAGCAGTTCTGCAAACTGGACTGATTCCACAGCCCAACTTGAAGCAGCTGCTCCAGCAGCTCAGTGGGGACAGCCAACAGGGCAGCGTGCTGCAGCGGCATGGAGCAGCCAGCAGCAAGAAAGGTGGAACCTCGGCAAACTGGCATTGCCAGGCAAGTTCTGCAGCTCTACATGAGAGCTTAGGGAAATTAGAATTGACATACCTGACGTCTGTCATAACTCTATATCCTACGGGCAGGGATGCCAACTGAGATGAATGCAGAAGTTCAACCAGAGGCTTTGTTTCAAAACGTACTAATCTCTGGGCTGTTCTCACTCAGCAGATCATGCTGACATAATGGTCTCTTCTGTTCAAGAGATGTCTTCCTAGCACAGAAGTTGGAACTTCTACAGACATGTTTCCCAGGATGCAGTCCAGCATTACAGTTAAACCAGCCCAAAAGCCTGGTTCCCTTTCAGATAAAGCTATATGCTCTCTGAAGTATGTGATGATCCAGTGAAGTGCTGTTTGTGATACAGGTACACATAAAGGTATGATTAGATGCATGTGCAGCAAAAGCGATGCAAAAAGACCCCATACCAGGAATTTCTGTCAAATCACAAGGCAGGCAAGGCTTTGGAACACAGAATGAGCATCTTTCCCTTCCTTCAGATAGCTACTGATGGCAAATTAACCTAAAGAACTAATATAATCACCTTTCTGCTTTAACTGTTCTGTGTATTAACCAAGCACACATAAACAGGGCAGAGCACCTAGGAATGACACATTTTTGTCTGTTTTTTTTGCTACCATCACACAGGGACAGGTCTGAACTGTAAGCCCATACAGAAGCTACATTCTTCTGCACAAAAGAGTGCTAACCTGTAAAAGAGTCTCAAAATCAGCACTTTTAATGACTGAACGCATATTTAATGCAAAGTTAAAACTGCTACTGCTGTCACTTGACATTCCAGAATACTGAACTCAGTAAAACTCAGATTTAGAAAAAGAAGGTACGTACTCAAGAAACCATTATTCTGATGTCTTCAGCTAACACCTACTCCCATTCTACCTTCATACTACACACAGAAGCAAGCTATATTGTTCTACAAATTCTCCAGAGAAAGCCCTTTTATATCCAATACTGTCTTACACTGTCATTTACTCCCTCACTAAACTCACTGATCAATGCTTCTGCTCAGTCTTCATGGCAAGGCATGCTGATATACAACCTTTTACTTCGCCATGTGAAATGGTACCTGGTTTTACATACACAAAACACATCTTCCTTTGATCCCATAAAGAAGGAATTACACAGACCCCCCCCCCAAATGCAGTCCTCAACGGAGGACAGATGACATAAGCCATATCACAATTACATATAACCTTGCTGTCATGCAAAATAGCTGCACCTATCACAGTGCTATCAGGCTCCAACAAGACATTAAGATGGCATAAGTACACATTTGAGCTCCTTATTTTTTTGTTCTTAAAAAGGAAGTTTGCCAAATTCAATGCCTGGAGGTCATGCGATATCATTTGACAGCTTTAATTCTGAGCTGACAAAATATTTTCAATTGCAAAATAACAATTTCAATAGCAAAAGTTATGATGTTTAAAATTTCCAAAAGTACTACACGGGTCTAAGAGCTAAAATCTGAACAAAATTCAGGTGATTTGAACTTTGTACCCAATACCTGAGAATATGAAATGAGTTCCATAAACATCTGGCAAAATTTAAGGTATATTTTTTCAACCAGTATGGAGCGATGTAGGAAAAAACCCAGCACAACTAAGTTTTTATAAAACATACCTCCAGGACAACCAATTACCAACTGTTAGCTACACCTCTATGACTGAAGAAATAAGCACCTGTACCATCACCTTTACACATCAGAATATGTAGCTAAAACAGGTAATTTCAGGATCTGATTTAGTTTCTTCAGTTGGAGGCTAGTCTTCTAGGAATTAACATGGGGAGTGGGGGATTCTCTAGGCTTTGGAGTAGGAGCCCAATTTCCAGTGCCTCTAGGTGACCTCTAGATAAGCTTCCCTGCATGGCTAGAAGTCTCCTAATGCAGGCACTGTACTCAGATATCTGAAGACAAGCAGCACAACCTCCTCCTCTTCACTTCCATTCATGTAGCTAAGGTAGAGTATACTTCAAAAGCCTTAATTTCTCAGCTAACTCAAAGGAAGCAGTGTGCCATTTCCCACTTCTTTTCCAACTTCTATTCTGAACAAACACAAGGGTTTTTATTTTAAAAGACAAGATTCTGAAGTACCATCATATGGTACTTCAAATTGTTACTGCTCTTTGGGACTAGACCATGTTACTGGTATCTCAGATATCCTGTATCAGAAGGACTAGTGGGATATTTGATTATACTGACTTTTAATTTCTGAAGAATACCAGCCTAAAATATGACTTCCTCACTGCTCATCCCCAGTCTTACCCATTCTTGCCTCAGAGCAAGAAGGACCTGTATGACTGCATCCACTGTGGAACTAGAATCAGGAACTGATCCACTTTGAAAAAATAAAACCAAAAGAAAAGTATTTCCATTATTTTTTCCTAGGCAGACTATTCCCTTGAGTTTAGAGCCCAGCACTCCAAACCTTAAACCCATATCACTGCTACCTGTATTACTGTAGAACCAGAAGCTGAAGAACAGCCCATCTTGCAACTGTTAGACACACTTGACAGCTTTCTTCTCCCTTTGTAAAGCCTGTGTTACATTAAGTAAAGATCACAGTACAATACTTCAGAAGATAAGCTACTTGTCAGAAGGCAATTCACAATGCTTTTTTCAGAGAGCTGTGTCATACAGACACGTAGCTTGAAAGTAACAGTATGACTGGACTGCATGAATTAAAAAGAAAACCAAACAGGTGAGTCTCAATGTTCCTTGCCCATTAGGAGTTTGTTGTCTGAGCATATATTAACAGCACAGAACATTAGCAGAGGCTACTTCTTTACTTAAGGACAAAACCTTTTCATGCCTGATGTAACCAGGAGAAAGAAAAGTGGTCCTACTAAAAGGGTACTCTTCAAATTTTAATTTCCTGTTAATAAATTATAAAACTAATGTCGACAACTCACTGGATCCAGAAAAAAATACAGCTTTTCATACAGTGCATTATTTCTCATTAAATTACTGTGTAATCACAGTAAGATTTATTAAAATTCATACTCTGATTCAGAGTGTTTTCTTTCGTGCTACATTACACAACCACACACATACTGACATAAAATGTCAGTGCTGCTCAGACACATCAGTATCTGCACATGGAGAAAACATAAATCTATGGCACAGAAGAATACCACAGAAGGCTACATTGACAGCAGTTTCTGAAGCTTAAATTCCTTTGACTTTAATGGGACTTAGGTTCACAAGCAACTTAGCGCTACTGAAATCTTACCAGTAACCTAATTTCAGATACGATACACCTCCAAAAATGTGGTTTATGTTAAGAGTCTGCTAAAGTCTCTTCTGTGGAAGGTATTTAATATTCTTCTTCTATCTGTTAACCAGTGCTTACAAAGCAAAAACACTTTTAAAAGTGTGGCAGACTTACATTACTAATGTAAAATCTTGACATGCTTTTGCAAGAATCTTTTTACCCTAAACAAAGTCAAATAACAGGTAAGTAGACACACTAAGCACACATGTAAACCTGCAGCTACAATAAAGAGCTACTATTAATACTTTACTTGCACCACTCATAGTCTACTTGGGTTAACAACAAATTTATATTTAGCTGAAATAGCCATTATAAAGTTCTGTTTCTGAAACCCAAAATGGAACAGCAGATCTTCTACTTCACAAAGAAAACTGCTACAAAAAGAAAGACAAAGCACACAAATAGACATTAGGATCAAAAATTGTCTAAATACAGCTTGGGCCAGTTGTGTGTGCATGTCTATTACTTACAAAATAACAAATGACTAGTGACAAAGTAAGAATTTAACACTGGGACGATAAGAACGCACAGAGATAGGGAAAATACAGACTAAAGTTGTTTTCAAAGCAGATCTTGCAGCAGCGTGTGCACTACACTAAACTACCAACCATCAGCTAAGTTTCTTCAGCTCATTAGATTTGCCATTTCACAGGTGAAAAACTAATACAGAAATGCAAAGAAATGAAAACTTTATCTTCTCACAACTGAGCATTACCAGGAAACTTCTCTCGCTAACCGAGGGGAAAGGCGTAACTGTTCCAGGTTAGACATCAGGGTTCATCATCCAGTGGTAGAACACTGCAACTTAAACTGAGCACTACAAAGCACTGTGGCACTTTCAATAACCAGTTGTTTGGATTCAGGAAAGCCCAATACATTTTAATCTCAGTTCAGGATGTTCACATACAAAACACGTATGTAAATGTGGAGGATAAGCATCCACAGTCCACAGCAAAAAATGAGTAAGAGACAATTTTTACAGCCACAATGTCTTTGAAGAACAGCACTGTAAATAACATTCATAAACATCAGGAGGCAGTGGCAGGACGTAGAGCAGAACGTATTATAAGTAAACATCCCAAACTTCTGTTACAAACAGTGCTAAAATGGCCACTGGTGTCCCCCAACCTCCTACCTGCACAAACTTCTAAACATCAGGAAAAGACATATCAAAATGACATTACCAGGGCATATTATATTCTTTCCATCTAGAGCTGGTAACACCACCACTAGAAAAAACAAGCATGCCATGCTCTCAGTACATATGAAAATGTTTCAAAAGAACATTGTCATCTGTTCTACATCCAAAACTGATTTTCATTTCCGTTTCCCAGAACAAGCTTGTTGACAAAGTAATAAAAGGTTTTTCTTATTAATGATAACTATAAGTAGGCAGAACAGGCCTTTTAGTAACAAACCTAATAAATTAGCTGTCTGTCTGTTGTGCAAACAGAGAAGAGTCCTTATGCTAAGGACTTACAGAAATAAGGGACAACACGTGAATGGCAATATAAATAGGGAAGCACGTTCTCAAGTGTAGGAGACAATATTTTTGCCAAAAATACAAAGATAGTAAGCATCTATTTTGCAGATTTTTCAAAGAGGAAAATCAGTATGGAAAGATCAGTATCCTGGTTTGAAAACTGAGTAAGCGGAAAATCCAGCCCGACAGCACTGCTAAGCTGTGGGTAAGAGTCAGGCAGCATGACGCAGGAAGGATGGAGACCTTGCTTCTCCAAACAATGCTTGCTGCTACGCTCTCACTATTATAGACTCTCACTCATAGCTCCAGAAGCAGTTGGCCTTCTCCTGCCACAACGCCCTGCTGGCTCCTGTTTAATCTGTCGTCCATCAGGACACTCGGGTGCTTCTTTTGCAAAGGTGCTTTCTAGCCAGCTGGCCCCAACCTGCACTGACATATGGGGCCATTCAGCCCCATCTGGAGGACTCTGCATTTACCCTTAACTTGATGAGATGACTATCAGCCTGTTTCTCCAGTTTGGCTAGATCCCTCCGAAGAGCAGCTCTGTTCTCCAGAGTATCTAACCATTCCCTGCAATCTGTTACCATTCAAAAACTTGCTGAGAAGGCACTTACTCCAAGTTATTAATCAAAACACTAAGGTATTGATCCAGTATTAATCAGCTGCAAGTCGGACTGACAACAACCCTTTGAGGCCTGTCGTCCAAACAATTTTCCACTCAACTCATTCTCCACTTCTTCAGTGCAGTCCACCTCTCACTCAAGCTATGTTTCCCTTTGTATTTATAAAAGATCAGCACTACAGAGCCCAAACCTAACGAGCTTTTATAAGCTAAGATGACAAAACAGCCTGAAGCCCTGCTGTCTCAGACCATCATCCTCACAGGTCCCAAACAATTACATTTCTTTCATTCATTTTGTCACATAATACTCACCTATCAGTCACTGTTTGGGAAAAAATTCCCAGCATCACATCCCACTAGTTAAAAAAGGAAAATCATGCTAATCCTTATTTAAATATATCAACAGATTAAAATAAACCAACAGAGCTACTTAGAGCAAGTTGGGTTTCAAGCAAGTGGCACAGAGTTGTAAGAAAATATAATGAAATAGCTGTATTAGATGAGGATACCGTTTAACTATTATTTAATTATACTTCTGCCACTTAGAGCTATAGTGCCACTTTCAGAAGAAGCTAACAACCAAAACCACCACAGACACAGGAACAACCTTTCTTGAACTAGATGAGAAGCAGGAAGCCACACACACACAAGCCTCAGGTATTAGAGGGAAGCATCTGCTCTGTGTATTTCTCCTACACTTAGAATAAGAACAGTTACCTCAAAGTAAATAGTTTGCTTTAAAGAGTCTGTTATGAGAACAGGGTGGTTATAAGAGTGAATCTGCCAGAGAGCCCTTCAGGTAAATTTGACCTGGAGTGAAATACTATGAGAAATTTTGGCTGAAGACTCACGATGGCTGAACTACTGATTGGTTCAGATCAGCAGAGTGGTTTTGAGCCACTTTCACCAATGATCCCAGTTTACTGCATGCTGGTTCAGTTCACTGAAAGCTTTCCATGTATATAACCTAGATATCTCCTGCAGAAACCTAAACCACGGGCTCTGATCCACACATCACAATGTGTACTTCCACCCCTGGGGACACAAAAAGGTCTGAACCAATTACTAGTATTAACAACTGCAAAATACACTCACGATGCAAAACATCTGGTCCAGAGGACAATATTAAATCTAGTCTGAAATAACCGTGGAACCACATAGATATAAGGATGTCAATATTGCTTCTAGTAATTCATTCTTAAAGTAGCAAATTAATTGTTAGTGTAAGCACAGTCGTAAGTGCTTCTGGCAATGCTGTCACTACAGATACAGATCCAAGAAAACATGCTACAGTTGGATGCAATAGCTGACAGATTTCTTCAAACAGTTATAAAACCAGGAAGAGGTAATTTTTCACTGGATATTGCGATATGTGGACTCTACAGAAAGGGGGCAGGGAGGGAGAATGTGGCACAAATTCAAGTGACCAAACTGGTTCAGTCCATATTTAATAAAAGAGACAAAAGATTGACATCTAAAAATACATCAGGGTGAACCCTCAGACTGTTGGAATAATTCAAAGCATAAGACAAAACCGTTAAGAAAAACAACTAAAAACTGATCCGAAGGAAATTCAGGCTAGAAATTATGAAGTCTCCAACAATCAAATGAATGCAAATTTGGACTCACTCTCCAACCAAACAGTTTAGATAGAAATCCACTAAGTTTCAAGGAGCTTGATCAGCTTGATGTCATTACTTGCAATAGTCAACATTTTATTTTACACAATTCAGAAGGTCATTATGCTTCCAACACCATGAGACAGGCATGTCATGCTGGGTAGGCTTGAATGCACACAATCCCAAACAAACCCAGAATACAATCAATTCTATACCTGACTTTTGGTGAGTGAAACTACGCTAAACATAGCAGTAGCTCAAAAATAGGAAGCTAACAATGAAACTAAAGATTTCCTTTTCAATCCACCATCCAAGAGCTCCTCCAGCAACATAAATATTACATCCTGTCTCCAATAAACACAAACACAGTTCCCTATAAAAATACTAGAACTAGAAATTGACAGAAATTATTATAATATTCACATTACTCAGTCTTTCAAATTATTCTGAACGCTCCCCCTCCTTTCTGACATTGTTTCCTAGGGGAATGTGCCCAGAGTTCAAGCTTCAGCTTGAAACCAGAGAGGTAGTATCTACTCATGTCACTTTTCTCATTATGTCAGCATTCCACCTCTCTGAACTTTCCCTGTGAATTTACTGCTTTTTAACGAGTAAGCTAAAAAGAAACAGGTTAAGTAGAGCACTGGTAATTATACTGCTGTGCTCTGCTTCTCAACTAATGTTCTGAGGTACTATTTGAATTGTAAGGTTAAGACAACCAAAAGACCTCCTTTTCTTCAGGCTCTTCCCTACTAGAGTTAACATGTTGCCGTATTCTATCCGTCTCCTTCCCCAGCAATTTCAGAGATTAAAAAAACGCTACAGTTCAACAGACTGTGCTTTTTTGTTGAAGTAATTAAAATATTCCCAGTGTTCTCCCAGACCTCTTAAGCCTTCCTTAATCCTCCTCTTTCAATGAAGAGTGAAATTACCATTTTCTTTAAAAAATGGGACATAAACAGTTTGTTGCATATACTTTGACTGCAAATGGTAGCAAGCCTAATGGGTAATCACTCTGTCAGTACCAGCTTCAGCTCAAATTTAGAGAAAAGACAGCTTTAATAAAATATAGTTGAAAACTAACAGTAACATGGCAAAGATAGAGGCTAGCTAGCCAAGATATGTTTTATAACAGTATTTTATGCCTCTTTCTCCTGAGCTACTTCCCAATCCTACCTGTTCTTTATATCACTTTTCCCCAAAATATCCATCTGGGAGGGTTAATACAAGGTGGAGGAACTATGTGCATCCCAAAGCAATGAAACTTTCCTGTTACTTTACCTTCATCAACACACCCTGTCAAAAAAAAGCCAAACCCAACCCTACCAAAACCAACAACTCCCACACCTGCCTTGAATTAAGACAAGGTTAAAAACAAGAATTTATTTTCTTATTACTAAAATGTTTCTAAGGAAAGTTACTCTGCAATGTTTTGGAAAAATGAGCTATCATGAATCAACACTGATACTTATTGTTCCCTGTCTGTAAACACTGGCACAGCCTCAACCAGATTTATCTAAAACAAATATCACAAGAACTGTAACACTGACATGTACTTTTACTGTAGTCTGTTGTAAGACTGACAGAAGGGCAATGTACCACAACACCAGATGACCAACAACCTTTAGTAACTTGAAAATAAGCCGCAAAGGATTATTTCCTACGTAACCATGGGAAGGACCTTAGAAAGTAATCAGGTGGAGTAAGAGAATGTCAGGAAGAGTAAAGAGGCAGTATAGAGTCTTCTGTAACGATGGAGGCACAGCACAGTGTGAGAAGGAGAGAAGCTGGTGAAGTTCTCCACTGTCAAACTGATAAATGAATAAGTTAATTGGGGCAGCAAGATTTTTAAAAGATTCAAGAGAAACACCTATCATATTTCAAACAAAAGGGATTACAGAAATTAAGATATGAAAGGGTAGAAGTCTGGGTAAGAGTATAATCTACTCTCCAAATCTACAGAGCTTCCCTCTTCTCCAATTACACAAAAATTACTGTATTACAACTTATGTTTAAGGCCAAATTCTTTTAGTATTTAATTCCTAGAAACTATATGCCTTTCCAGTAAGGAATAACATTTTTTCAAATCATTATAAAAATAGTCAATAATACATAAAGCAAAGCTACATTACAATGCCCATTACGGTCTTTCCAACATCAGCCATCCACTACAGTAAAGTTTGAAAGAACACACCACCTACCCTCTTTGAAACAAATCCACATTGAAGAATTTGTGGAGCTCCACGGAGAATTCTACCATAGCCTGAACTTCACTCATGTTTATGAGGATGAAGAAGTCAAAACTTGTCAGCACCTTAGTTACTGAAAACAAACAGAAAACAAAGTTTTTAGAACACAAGCTGAGGATAACGTCTGTCTGGTCCTTAAAAAGGACGCTATACACATTTTTGCACAGCTTCCTTAAATATACAGGCCCTGGGGCAAACAAGAGTATAGGACGCACCAAATCCTGCCCACAATAACTGCTATCTTTGTTGTGAAGGAATCAAATGTTAGCAGAGAAGTTTCACAACACACCATCAGCACAATACAATCCTGGCACTTACTGATACCTCCGTACTGCAGCTCTGCTCTGGCGCTTTGCTGGAGAGGGAAAAATACTGCCGACAAGGAGAAAAAGAGCATGGTCTGCTTCCAGCCCTTGTTGAAGCAGAATGACTGTGCAGGCAGCAGTGCCTCAACCCTGACGTGAGGACAGGGACAGCTGAATTACAGTGTGGCCAAACAGTGCAGAGAAAAGTGCTTGACCAGGTCATGTGGGGCTGTAGATGGAAAGATTCTAGAGGGAAGGCTGGAGTTAAATAGGGCAACGTGCCCATTTTTAGTCAATCTTTGTTAGTAGTCGAGTGTTAATTCTCACTGTCTTCTTCGCAGCCACAGACTGGCACTTTCCTCCTAATTTACAATTGCCTGCTGATACTTAAATTAAAATCCTACAGACTTAACAATTTCTGCTGGTTTTCCTTCAGCAATATCAACTAGATTAATAAAATAGACTACACCGGCTGCAAACATTTGCCTTCAAACTTCCCAGCTCTGCAAGCACTGTCTGGTTTGAGGAATAAGCAAGTAAAAAAATCAGACTACCTTCACACATATTAGTCCATCTTCTGGGTTTAATGCAGAGGCAGTAAACATAAAAAGCATAGCCCGGCTGAAGCTTGAATGGATTATGGGGTGTTTTTTTGTTTCTAGAATTTTGAATATGCATTTGGGTGTCTGTGAAGCAGCAGGCAGCACTACTCACACTGAGAGCAGCTGGCAAAAGAAGTCATTGCCACAGCAGGTATAAGTCACCTGAAAGCAAAGTTACCTTTAGGGGCTACCTCAAGCCTACCAATTAAATTATCTTGGCATATGACTCAAGATAAGATTTACCTTTCCGTACTCACTCTAGAGGAGCTGGAAGGCTTCAAGCACCATAGCACAGGTCTAGATATTTAACTATAAACAAGAAGTTAATTCCGACCTTGGTTTAACAGCTAATACAAGGACTCCGCATGCACTTAAGAACACAGAAACAGTTATGTTACTAAAGTAAAAGAGGACAGGGTAAGAGGAACTTTGCTTCTGAAGCTGAGTTCTGGCAATATGAAGAACTCAGATCAAGGGCCCTTACTGCAAGATCAAAACTACAGCACCTAGATGATGCTATTAACCCAGCTTGTCTAAAAATCCTGTCATCATTCAAATTTCAGTCAGGGGACTTCAGCAGACTAACTGAATGATGCCACCAGTTCTGCTACAGTATGCAGCATTAGAACTGTCACTGATAACTTACAGGGCTTTGCACTAATTCCCTCTTCCATTGCTTTGTCTATAGGATTGTGTAGGGATGTTCTCAGTGGTCTTTAAAGCCAGAATCAAGAAGTTCTGCATCCTAATTCTCTGGGATTGCCATACTGCATTATCACATGTGCATCACCTACCAAAATGCAAGTGCATCTTCTGCAAATGGAACCAGACCTGACACTGAGCAGAGATCCAGAGATCCTAGACCTGCCATGACTCTTGGCCACTAGGCAAAAAACCTTGTGGGTTGTGCATAAAACCCATGTTGCAACTATCTCGGAAAAGAGCCCAGTTTAAAACACTATGGAAAAAGGGAAAGGACTTAATAGAAGAAGGGTACCATGAGGCAGTTTCATCCAGCTTGCATTTTTATGAAACTACATTTTCAAGGGAGGAAGACATCACATGCCTCTGGTTCCCAAATACGAGTGACACTATCTCCCTGAACAGTTTGTCTGCACTAAGAGAAGGGAAAGCTGCTCCTGCAGGAATTGTTGGGCTAAGCAGTCACTCCCAAATGCTTCAGGGTCCCTCAAGTCCCCAGCAGGAAGCCTCAAACTAGTCCAATTAGACAAGTTCAAAGGTCCATTTTATGAATGAGTTAATTCAACAAAAAAGGCTAGGAGAGCCACGTCTTGCATTACTGCCAAAAAGGCCATCCTGTGAACTTGTGGTATTTCTATTGTGTCTAGCACAGCTCTAGCTGGGGTGACTCCCTCCCTCTGCTGCTGAGCTGACTTGGCTTCCCTGGCCAGCCCTAAAAATTGCCTAGGAAGGCAATCACAGAATAGTAGGGGTTGGAAGGGATCTCTGGAGATCATCTAGCCCAACCCCCCTCCCAAAGCAGGTTCAACTAGGGCAGGTTACACAGGAACATGTCCAGGTGGGTTTTGAAAGTCTTCAGAGAAGACTTCACAACCTCTCTGGGTAGCCTATTCCAGTGTTCTGTCACCCGCACGGTAAAGAAGTTTCTCCTCATGTTTAGGTGGAACTTCCAGTGTTCCAGTTTGTGCCCATTGCCCCTCGGCCTGTCACTGGGCACCACTGAAAAGACACTGGCCTCATCTTCCAGACACCCACCGTTCAGATATTTATAAATATTGATCAAATCTCCTCTCAGCCTTCTCTTCTCCAGGCTAAACAGCCCCAGGGCTCTCAGCTTTTCCTCATAAGGGAGATGCTCCAGTCCCTTGATCATCCTCATAGCCCTCTGCTGGACTCTTTCCAGTATCTCTTGAACTGGGGAGCCCAGAACTGGACACAAAAAAAAATAATCCCTGCAGACCGAACAAAGGGTGCAGCAAGCACAGACCTGCATGACATAGCAGCAGGTGTTTTACTCCAGTAAAAAAGCCCCTGCTCAACCACCAAGGGTTTTTGGAAAATGGCACCCATACCTTGCTCCAGTATCACCTGCAAAACCAGAAAGAAATATCAAGCCACAGTTCACAGAACAGTGCATCCAGAAAGCAACGCTACTTGCCAACGCAGGCACCCATGACTGCAGTCTATCAGCTGAGTACTGAGGAGGGCTTGTTCTTTGCCAAGCCATCAGCTAGTTCCACACGCACCTTGACCTGGCTGAGGGGATGCATTCACTGCCCTGGGCTGACATAAACCAAATCACTACTTTTCTGTCAAAGTCTTTCGTATCAGCAAAAGGACAAGTGTGTTCTTTGAACTACGTAATAGAAAGTGTCATGCAGTGATTAAATATTTTAAAGGAGAAGCTCAAACTTGGACAATGACTTCAACTTTTGCGTGTTAATCATATAAAAGACAACAAAAAAAGTTACACTCATGTAGGAGTACTAATTTGTATAAATTCCATTCCAACTGACAGCTAAACTTCACTGACATTAAATGTCCACAACTCATTTTAATACTTAATGAGTTTATAGTATTTTAAAGCATATAATTCTACTACAAAGCATTCAGAAACCAAGCTACTGAACTGCACGTTTGTTCTGTCTGCCTGCAAGATGCAGAATCGTTCAGTAGGAATTCTCTACATATGAGCAACAGAGGTTAATGAAGCATGTAACATGCATCACAAGATCTGATAATGACTAAGAAGAATAATACACAGGTCAGAACAAACAGAAGGTTTTATAACTTTTGGTAGCTACTTAACATTTACAATCAAAACAGCATTTCAATATTCCAAAATATTTAAGCACCAAGATCAAATATCTTTTACAATTAAAAATGTCAGTTAAAGCTACTTGATCCTATACTGAGGGCCAAAACTTTACTTTCCTTCCCCCTTTCCTGGGGGTAACTTCCTATTTTCTTAAGTTGGAAAATCTCCTACATATCCTGGCCAGTTCATACTGTCCCCACCCTAGCTCACCACTTCTTTAATTATCCAAACTAATATTTTCTGAAGCTGCAATACAAAATGGATCACAGGATATCAGATTTTAAAAGACCATCAGAAGGAAAAAAATGTTTCTTGATTCTGGTTGGTTTTTTTAAGTTGACCATTTTAGTGATACTTTACAGCAGCTGTATCAGAGCACTGAGAGTGCAATGGAAAGACAGATGGAGGTATAGAAACCTCCTAAACCAGCTGTTCTCAAAGAAATGCTTGTGTAGCAGTGCCATTAACCTCAGTACTTGTATTGGGAACTGCAACAAGAAACAAAACCACAGTATGTTCAAAAAATGTCTTACCTCCACTGGTAAATACTCCATTTTAGTAAGTTAATTAGCCAGTCTTCCAGTTCTTCACTATTGCTGTCAAAAACATACTGCTTGAACTGAAAAACAAACAAACAAAAAGTGTTTTACTCAGAGTGGTATCTCCAGAACTTTTCAGCACTCATGTTCTTCATTCTCTTCTCCTGCATCCTAGTGACAGCCCCTATCACATTCTCTCCAACAACCATAAACGTACCACCTGCCAGCATTCTCCAATCTGCCCTTGGTTCCTGCACTGCAATTTTCAGCTTTCTGCAAGTGTAGCAGTCTGATACTTATTTTTCCAAAATAAAGTAAAAAAATAAAACTTGTTGTGAGCCCATGCTCGGGCAAAGCTGACATTGGCCTGTTCAACCAAACTATCCTTGTCTTCACCAAGGAATCCTAAAACCCAGCTCCCAGAGGACGCCAGTACGCCCCCAGCCTCTTCCATCTCCAGAGAGAGTCTCAAGCTCACCAGCAGCAGCGTAGCGATGAAGAGGTAGGAGGATAATCTGGCCTGAGTCATCAGATACAGCTCATGCCCCCACACAGTTCTATGTAGCTACCATGGAGGAGAAGACCCACAAGAATAGGTCAGATGAAATTCTCCTGGTAAATACTGTGTTCCCTTCTGCTCAGGAGACAAAATTCACACGGGGGAGAGCCCTAAGACCAAAAACCCACTTTATTAGAGCAAACATTACAGGCAGGTCAATGCTACCTAATATTCTGAAACTCTCCTTGAAGCTCCTGCTAAACCACCACCTTAAAACCGTCTGTTAAGAATCAGTCTATCCACCCCCTGCAGTCTTAAACCATTAAAAAATAGCTAAAGTCTCCCTTTAGTTATTAGAGACCGTGAGATTTTGGACCCAGAGAAAAGAGAATGCTTAGTTATCCCTTCTTAGAGGAACTTTGCAT
Source organism: Eurystomus gularis (assembly GCA_013400335.1). Taxonomy (NCBI): domain Eukaryota; kingdom Metazoa; phylum Chordata; class Aves; order Coraciiformes; family Coraciidae; genus Eurystomus; species Eurystomus gularis. The sequence goes on along the minus strand of VZZY01009169.1, from coordinate 37,497 downwards.
CTTTTCTGTAGGTATGTTTCAGAGAAATACAAACACAAAATCTACCACAGCTTATGCAGGCAAGCTGTGAAACTAAACTGGTTTTGCCTTAAGCTTCAAAGAGAAGAAAACAGAGAAAATGAAGCATAAAAACCCCCAACATTATCTGGAATTTTTAAAAATAGAAATCACTTGTGCATGTCATGTGTAATATTACATCTTCGGTACCACAAATTACCAATAATGCACCTGTAAAATCTTGATACCATAATGCCGCATCAAAATTGCACTATTTATTCCATTTGTTTAACAATACAATACAGCCTGTGTCATACCAGTTCTCTTCTAAAAAGGACTAAGCTCTTTTTTAAAAGGAGAGAGAAAACAGGCACAATCCAGAGTAGTTGAACTTGTTCTAATATTTTATATTCAGTGGAAGTCAAAAGAAAAAATTATAGAACCCCACAAATAAAAATACAACAAAATGTTTATTTTCCTCAAGTTTTCCTCATTTAACAGTCTTCAAGTAATATTTTGCTTCTAAGTTGCTGTAGGAGCTTTGTATACCTCCATCTCCAACCATTTTTTCCCATCCTCTTCTCCTTCATGCTCAGAAATCCAGCACCTGCCAATACAAATTCAGCCACCATCTATCTCTGCGCTGATGACTCACAGGTTTGTCCCCCCACCTGAGAACTGTCTTCAATTCCAATTTTAGCTGTTTCTTGGACACAGCCTTCAGCTGAAACTCAATGTGGCAAAAACAGAGTTCTTGACCTGACCTGCAAGGCTATTCCTAATTCCTACTTTCTGGGCATGCACCATAGCACAGTCGCACTGTAAACCCAGACAGTATTTTTATTTTAGTATTCTCTGGATTCTCATAGACTTTGGCAAGACTATGCATAAGACCTGCCAAATTTTTCTGCATGGGATTAGAAATATGTCCTATGTATCCATGCAGCCAAAACTCAACCAAACTAATACCCTCTTTTTGTTTTAATTACCGTGAGGCTGAAAAAGCATAATTCACTGTATATATTAGTTCAGCATGGTGCTGCAAAGAACAGACCTGTTATTTTGATCATTTCACCTCTCTCTCTGCATCCCCTGCAGAGCGAGCCTGGGCTGCTGCATTGAGCGTAACCCCCAGTCCTCCTTTGAAATCCCTTCACAGCTGTGCAGCGCCTGGTATCACAGGGTTCTGGTTGAAGACTAGAGCTTTCCAGCACTACAAATAAACCCTGGTTCTCTGTAATTAAAAAGGTGAGGGTGTAGAAAATAAATGCTAATTGAATTTTGGATTGCATAATCATCATGTCGTAAAACAAGGAACCAAACAAGCAAACAAACCCCTTAAATGGGAATATCTAGGATACCTTATGCCACTCATCTCAATTTTCAAAAGGCAACATGAGCACCACTCGGAAAAACGTAACAGAATAGGCTGCTTTATACCGGGACTAATTCAATAAATTATTTTTAAAGCTTCACAGTTATAAATAATTATATTAATGTAAATAACCACAGTTACCTAAATATAGTTAAACAATGACCTAATTTCAGGGCTTGGGGCAAAACTCAACTATTACAATTTTCTTCTTGCCTGGTTCTCTAAGCCCAAATTACTTCCCAGCCAGGCACGACAAGGTTTGATTCAGCAATTCTAACAAAGTGAACACAAGATCTCTATGACATTTTAGTGGGCTAGATAAACAACCAGCTTAATCAAGCATTAAAATTCAACTTTTCCTACTTTTTGCTTTAAATTTAGCACCAATATCTGGTGCTCTATGAAGCACACTGATAAAAACAACATACTCACTACTTTGAGCTGACAATTTGATTATTCCCACTGAGCATGGAAGTCATTAAAATGTTGCATTTACTTCTTTTCTTTTCCCCTATTAATAGATCACGTATGTGATAGAATAATTCATCTTGAATATTTATTAGGCTTATTCCCTTCTACCCAAGCACTGGTCTTTGTCTATTTGACAAATTACATGTTATTTCTAAGCTTCTTAATTAAAAAGTTTAATATGAGAAGTTCTGTGAGTAGCAGTTAAAAACTTGCTTTCCTACCACCATGTCCTTTTCCCTCCACCACAACAATCCCCTACCTTTTATGGCCCCTTGAATAGGCTAACGATGGCACATTCTGTGGGTACGCTGACACGAGATCCACCGCGGCTGGCCAGATGCTGCAGAACAGGCCCTATGCTAGCTGACTTCTGTATTTTTCCGCCCAGTAAGGGCACTAACTTTAGTGTCTTCTCCCTTCAGCCGCCAATTTACACTAAACATCTCTGAGATCCCTTCTCCTCTTCCACATTAGGCTGAATTGAGCAATGGTTTCAACAGCAATTTGTGAAGAAAGAGGAAACAGAACATGTGCAAACCAAACAATGCTTTATTTTCCTTTCACGAAGACTTCTCCTAAAAAGAAAACCCACATTTTAGAAGTTATGATTAAAATGGTATGAAACAACTGGCACAAATCTGACTGTCTGAGTCAGAAGCAGCAAAAAGCAGCATTTTGACGAAAAGCAGTGGCACTTCAGGACATGTGCTGCCACATTAAGCCAGCCCTTTGTCCCACTTTGGTCCCGCGTACTGGCTGAGTGAGAAAAAATAACCAAATACTACAACACGCTCATGCTAAGAGCCAAGGAGAGCAGATAGTGTAAACCAGCAGTTAAGATGCCCATTCACCATCAAGCTACCTTAACAACTCTAACTAAAGTAGAAGTAATGTACCTGGAAATACATTTGCAAATCAATTAATTACTGATTTTGCTTATAATTTTCAATTAACGCAATCGGTCTAACAGTGTATTCAGAAGAGCAATACAGGGGGAAAACAAAAATGAATTGCTTACTATAAATAACTAAAAGTCTTCTGAACCTTCATAAAAAAAGCAAATAATGATCTTACAGTAAAAAAAAATTGCAAGCTGTAGTATTTTGGCTTAAGGAACAAAACTGCATTGCTTAATACATTCACCTTCTCATAACCTCAAGAATTTATGAAGGATGCACTTCCTTCAAAGTAAGAATTAATAAAGTAGAGAGGGAAGCTTACTAAAATAATTTGATTCTGTCCAACTGAATATGTTCTTCATAAAATATTAAGAGTCTATTCTAGTGTACTTAAAATATACTTCATTTTCCTACTTAAAAAAGGAAGAAAGCACTGTCTCTTTGAATTCCACATCCCAAGCAATGCCATTAAATGAAAAATAAGTCTCACATGGATGGATTAACTTGGCATTAGAATGTCTGCAATGACTGTTCATGTCATTAGTCTGCCATATTTTATGAAGTAGAAGTGTCCAGAAGAAAGTTTTTGCAACTTTCCTCCCACCCCAAAAAAACTTGTAAAAAAAATAAAGCTTTGATTGCAAGATAAATGAAAAATAAATCTAACTGTACATGCTCAGTATATTATTTTTAATAGGTAATATTTCTGTATTATTGCTCTCTGTAAATAAAACAAAGCACAATTTACAGAGTTGACTTATTGTTCCAATATCTGCTCTGAGGTCAAGGTTTGATAACACAGTAAATAGGGCTTAAATCTGATGGGTTGATTTCGTATTGGAAGGCTTTATGCCAAATAGTTACTGTCCTTCCTCCGACAGCAGGCATTAAGTCAGTGGCAAATGATATATTGTGTACTCTTATTAACTTAAGAAATGTGATAGTTTGCCTGCCTGATCAAAGTTACATTAGGAGATAATCTGATAGTAAATCTGATCCAGGATCAGTGGTCACAAAACCACTTCCTTGGTAGTTCCTACACTAGTATCTGTGGTGATAGGCTGCATGTGCCAACGAGGAAAACTAGTGACTCTGCTGGGACTTTCATATGATATAACTTATTTTAGAAACACAAGGGAGTACTGTATCAAAGCATATTGTATTTTTCAATACCTGATGTCAATAACCTACTATAAAGTCAGCTGATTTGGGGTTGGCTTTACGGTACTATATCTTAAAAAATATAATCCTTGATTTAACTTTTTTCCTTGTGGTTTAGCTTCTAGTTTCCTACCATTTTAACAAAACAAATTGAGACAAGCATTATAGCACATAAATTCAGGTTAAAAGTTTGATTCTTTGATTTTCAATGCGAAAAAGAAAATCTAAAAAGTCTGGAAATCTAAATACTGTTTTCATCTCATAATTTCTATCTGTTGCCTTTATTCAATATCCACCAGAGAAATGTCAGAGATTCTTGTTTTGTTATTCATTAATGATGTTCTGGCCATAGGTCTTCTAAGACCCTCCCTGCAACGCTTCTGTTACACAAAGCATGCATTAATTTTACAGTCAAACCCATATTATTCTAGTAGAAAGTGCAGTTTAGTTATGGTTACATGATACAAGCATAAAGTTGAAAGACAATTAAGCAGACTGCCATTGCAAGCAATGACCTAACTTAGTCATGGGAAAGTATTTCAGAATGTGGGTTAAAGCTTTTCAAAGACAATACTGTAGCAAACAAACATCTACATGTCAGTTTGGTGTAAGACTAAATTCTGGCTGCTTCCTTATCTTCATACTGACCAGGTGAGGAAGAGCTGTACTTTTCTCTGCAAACTCAGGTGGCACCTCCAGCAACTTATTTCTGCTTGCCTCCAAATCTAAGAGCACTAAGTTGAAACATAGCTAAGTAAACTAATAAGGTTACACATTACCAAAACAAGTTAAGCACTGGATTTTAACACTCTATCCTTGATGTCTCACATTCCCTTTTCTACCACTGAAGCCTGGAGCAAACTAGATCTGACCCAACAGCTACTATCAGCAAAAAAAACCCCCAACAAAATACACAATCCCCCCCTTCAAAAAAAACCACAAAATAAAATTAAATCACCCTCTGCATTCCTTTATCTACTTAGAAGAGAAGGTACTAAACACAGTATGTAGAGCACTGTCTGCTTTTTTGTCAATAAATGCTCAGCAAAAGAGTTCTCAGCAAAAAGTTTCTGAAGAAACAAGTCTCAAGTAAAGAAGACACTGATCAGCAGTGGTGGACAACTGTGATGGCAGCTTGAATGAACAGAGCAGACCTCAGCGTATATGCTATAGGGAGAACGGCTGCCAGTAAGTACCATGAGAAAATAGAATATTATATATTATCAGCAGTAAAGTCTTTAAAGGATTTCCCTCTGCTGCCCTCGAAGACTTATTCCCACCCACCCCACAAACAGCCATCTCTGCAATTGCACTGGCAGTTGTGGGAGGCAAAAAATCTCACCACCATCAAAACAAACCTTTACAGGTATTTTGGAGGTTACTTTGTAAGTTTTGGGGGTTTATTTAAATCACAACATTTCACTGATTTAAATACAGCACAGCCCCACGCACAGCTGCATTGATACATCTGAAAGAGTACGCCTTATTAACATCTAACCCTGAAGAAGTAAGCAAGGGCACGGCAAGAATTTGAGCCAACTTTGCCCATGAAACTACACAAAGTCCTCCACACCAGCAACAGCTTCAGAAGTTTCTGCCTCAGGTGCTCATTCCCATCTTCGCAGCCTGAGTACATCGCCCCCACAACACTGCCAACACAGAGCTCGTGGGACAGCATTTTAAAATGAATTAGTTACCATTTTGGAATAATCTATTTTTGCAGGGCTTGATCAGATCACTTCCTTATCCTGTTTCAAAGCACAGCTCCACAAATAGCAGTGCCATCACAGCGATGGGGAAGGGAAGGTGAGGGGCAGCTCGACACAGCAGCTCCTCTGGCTGGCTGTCCCCTCAGCGCCCATCTCCTTAAGCCACGGAGGCCTCAGCGCAGCAAAGCAAAGAGGTTTAAGTGGCAGGGCAAGAGAAACTGCCCCTTTCTCACAGTCATTCCTGAGGTAAAACACTTTCCACTCCACTCCTTCCTTACACTCACTTCAAAATTTGAAAGAGGAAGGACACAGCACTCCCGCCCCCCAGGGAAGGACACAGCCCAGAGCTCAAGCACCAGCCCAGACTAACCTCTCCCCTGCTTGGCCAGCATGTCCTGCTCCCTCCTCACAGGTCTGACTTCCCAGGGAGGCAACCACTCACCTGGGAAACCTCCCTGGCAACCTGGACCAGGGAGATTTCTTTCCTGAAGCAGGCACATGGGAGGCTGGAAAGCCAAGCAGCTTCCGGCAGCTCTTTGTGTACACAGGCCCAAAAACACCCTCCTGTTTGAGACAGGAACAACTTTTGCTGAAGAAGGGCTCTTCCACTCCCTGTCATGGAGGAAGAGAGAGACAGGGCCACCCTAGTCACCACAGCCTGCTCCAGCCCCGTGCCCACCCGAGCTCCACAGCGCTGGCGTTGCTTCCCCTCTCACTACAGAGACAAAATAAAAGTTACCTAAAGAGTCCCTATTCAACAAGCAAATTTAGCAGCCTTATCAAATTCAAGTTTTGCTTTTGTTTATTTTGCGGCTTGCAGGCTTTATGCCCCTCTTACCTCCCCCTCTGCGTGTGGCATTTAACTGACAGAACAACACTGACATGTGAGAAGCTGCTAAAAAAAAAATGACACAAACCTAAAATGGCATAGCTGTTTCCGAAATAACACATTCAAAATAAAACAAGTCTAATGATCACCTTCAGTAGCAGCAATGGGTAGACTTGAAGGGTTACATCAAAACAAAGCAGTAAATTGATTTTTGAATTATCATGAACCTTTACCAATGCTGTTTAAACTTCTTTTGACAATGTTCTATATGGAACAGGGGATTTTTTTACTCCTTTTCTCCTATTTACTTGTCATATTTAGTCAGAAATCCTTGTACCAACATTTCGTAATCATTAAATCCCTTATATGCTGCTTTCAAATTTGCTACAACTAGAACAAGCAAAATCACCTATTAAATACAACATAATGCAACCAGGGAAAGAGGCCTGAGAACCAGGAACCAAAGTCATCAGAAGCTTTCCCTACCCTGCCAACAGCATAACTGGTTTGTTTTCAAACAGGCCTTGCTCCCTCCTGTCCTACTTGAGGAGCACAAACCAACAGATGACCACACTGACTGGCCATGAAAATTCTCATCCATCTAAACTCCACCAGCTTTGACACCTTTAATGAGTAAAAAGGCAGGTACAAACCTGTTAGAGGTTCTAGTCACCAACCCAAATTCGGACGTAACATTTGTAGCATTAGCTGGCATTGAAATTAATTTCAGAGCCATGCAATGTACTTTCCACTGAAGTGGTCATATCTTAAAAATACCCGAAGTAAAATAAGCAGGAGGTAACACCTGATGGCTCAGAGCTTCTGCCCCAGTAGCAAGGCCTTTCATTAGAAAAAGAAGTCCAGCCTGACAGGACGGCTGCAAGCTTGGGAGATCTAAGTCTTAACTTCCACCTTTAGGTCCAGGACTGGCCTCCACCATTATAAGGTTTTTCCTACATTGTTTTACATGAAAAGCAGTAAAATGTATGTTTCCTACTATCTGTGCCTCATGCCTCATTGTTTTGGCACTTCAAATACCCTCAATACCTTAGCACATTTTGACCTGGACTATTTCACTGAGGTGACGGGTTTAAGGTCAGAGGTACATAAAAGCACAGGCCCTAAAATTACCTGATAGCTGGTATAATCTCAAAGTTTGCCCAGAAAATTCAGAAAATCTTTAAAGAAATATATATATATGCATTTATAGAAAGCTAGATGGGCCACATATAAATAGGCAGTCAAGCAATATATACTGTAGTTTAAAAGGACTAGATATGCAAACATCTCTACTACTGAAAGACAGCAGCACTAATTACACTATTTAGATGGGGTTTTTTTTACATGCAAATATACAATCATTATGCAGAAAAATCATTAAGTGACAACTGAACTACAGCCTGGAAGGAAAGTACAATTTCTTTCACTAACAATCCTTAAGCCTGCAGAAGAGCAAATACTATTACATTTCTCTCACAAGTTTAAATGGAAGATAAAAGATATACTGCAAGCCATTCTGATACCAAAATTTAAAGGGAAACCTTGCTTATTAACTTCAGAAAATAAAGAGAATTCAGTTTATTTTACAGTTAAAAAGCATGATAAGCTTATCTAGCTTCACATCCTGTATGCAAGAGGTAATGAATGATGCATGTCATGATCAGTAATGGGGACAGATTCATGATGTTACGACATGTAAACAAGCCTGTGATTACAGTAAGCAGAGCTGGATCCAAAAAACAAGCCAGTTTATTATTTCAAAATGTCAGAAGCCAAACATAAGGCTTCCTGCACAACTGAAGAGTGCTGCAGTTTTATTCTTAATTCTGAGAACTTGGGTGTGGTGTGAGCAGGTTTGTGATTTAGTTTATGAGATTGGGCAAACTATTTGCATACATATATATCTATAATCATATAGTAATAGAGGTTAAAAATTTGTAACTTTTCACTTGAAAATGAAAAATAGTAAAAACTACATGTTTTCAGCTTTCCTTATAGAAGCCTAGAAATTCAGAAATGATGAAGTTTTTATTTTTAGTAAGAAATATTGATTAGGAAGATTTTGTATCTTGCTTCCAACAAAATTGCTTGTAAAATACAAAGTTCAAGATTCTTAGCACTGAAAATGTCCCCAATTCCAAGCTTCTATAGAAAATCCATTTTAAAAGAAGTTAGCACTGGAACCATCTAATGTGAAATAGAACTGATATCATTTCAATCTGCTTTAGTGTTTTCAGCTTTTGTTCCGCTTCGAAGTTGAACACTGTGAGGTTTCACTGTTCCTGATTTCTCTGCCTGTTCTTTCCAAGAATAGTGCTGTCATTTATTTCCTGCTTGAAGTAAACAGTTTGCTCACCTGACTTCTCCCTGACCCTTAACTGTGGCAGTTATTTCCTCCCTTTCAGACTTTTTTTCTTGTGTACTCTTTGTTACCACAAATGTTCCATGTATTGTTCTTTGAGGAAGACAATTTGTAGGACAGACTTCTACAAACATCAAGCGACAACATGTTACCAACACACCAGCCGCTTCTACTAGAAACGAATGCATAAATACTTAACTGCTATACTCATACTTCTACTCTGACATAGGTTTCTATACACAGTACTTTGCAAGATGTATCCCATGAATGAAATCGATCAAGAGGTGCTTAGTAAAATGCTAGAATAGGCCAAAATTAGCAGATGCTTAACAAATGTAAAAACAGGTGTCCTGCCACACAGAAAACATGCACAAATGTTGACAGAACATAAGGATATACTTTACTGTTTTGCCTAGTGGCAGAAAAACACAGAAGCAGCATTTATTTAGAAAAAGTCTAATTGTAGCAAGATCACAGAGACAAGAAAGTGGCTTTTGAGTGTATTTAACCAGTCAAACCCAATCCTCACTCCCGATTTAAAACAGCAAGATTGTGACTTGAAGGTACAGGATCCTATAGCCTAAATATAGAGCATCTGAAGGTTGCTATATAAACAAACTTTTCATTAAAAAAAAAATAAAAATCACATTCTCAAAGCTTTTTCACTAGGAGGGAAAAGGAATGTAAGATTAAATAATTCATAAATCAAGAAAATCTAAATTATGCTCATAGTTTAACCAGAAGAGAAATGGAATGTGCTGGTACTTGACAGGAACACTTATTTTGGCTACAAGCTCTCTGAGCCTATGGCCTGTCAGAGGCACCTCACATACAACAGCAGGCTGGCAAAACAAATATCCATCACAAACAAGTGCTGGTCAATACGCAGATGGTACTTGGCTACCCTGTCACGAAAACAATTAAAGCACTAGTAAGGCTGTATTTTTCCATACAGAGAAAAAGGGATGGGAGGGAAACCCCCACAACAAAAATGCAACTCTTTCACCTTGGTTAACGAGAGGCTATACTTCTGCGAAGCCTACCTCATAGTCTGTGGGGACAGGGGGGCTGAAAAAGAACAAAAGGGTTTCAAGACAAGACAAAGCATAAGATGAATTCTTCACCAAGCAAGGATGAGAAGCACTGGTCTGTATCAGCAACAACTTGAAACATGAAACAAGGTCAACAGAAAGAAAAAATTCACAACTATTTATTATAATTCTCACACTGAGGTCCATCTTTGGTACCAGTTTAACTTTCACATTTGTTCAGGACAGCACCCAGGCCAAGAGGGAGACACAGGCACCAGTACTCCCAGCATTACCTTAATAAGCATCTAGGTACCTGCCTTCAAGCTTGGTGTAGACAGCCAGGTTCTCTTCAAAGAAATACAGTAACAGTACAAGAGTCTGGGCTCAGACAGGGCTCCCATATCTTCACCTGCAGTAGTTCAATTCCTTGCCACTCACAGTAATCCACCTCACCCCTCTGCCCGCATTTGCTTTCCTATCCACCTCCACAGCCAGCAAGATGGCTGTGGCATGCGTACCCCTCATCTCTTCCAGCACCCTCAAAGAGAAGGTCACACCAAAACTTCAGACCATAACCTGGTGAGAGTGAGACACTGACAGAAACATCCTGTTACAGGGTGTTCACAATGTCTTAAAACCACAACAATCAAGTCTATCAGAACTTGTCAGAGTCCTCCTCAGTAGAGAACTAAAAAGCCAGGTCAACAGGGAATGATAGAGACAACGATGGATCTTGATTTTCACATCCCTGCCTGCTTGGAAACCGTATTCACCAATTCTTCTACTGGGGATAAAAGCAGAAGAGGCAATCCTAGAACTGAGCTGTGGAACCCAGGTACTTCCAAGGGAAACGTTAAAACCACAAAACCAAAGTGCCAGGTAACAGTTTCACGTCCATCACTGGGGCTTCAGGAGCGACACCACAGCTTAGTTTTTCTGAAACCTGAACAGAATTTGAGGTGTTGAGGTTTTGCTGAACTCAAAAAGGAACTAAATGCTATAGTAACGGGACTAAATTGAATAAACAAATGTGTTGGGTTGACTGGCACATTTTGAAAATCAGTTTTGAAGACAGATTTTGGTTGCTGTGCACACTTTACTATTACTGATCACCATTCATGCCAAAACTTACCCAGGCTGGTCTTACCCACTGCAATTTAAAGTGAACATAACAAACGAATTTCATTAATAAAGTGTTAATTTAAGAACAAAACTAGTATTTTCACATATTATATTAGTCAACTCTTACCAGTTTGGTAGGACAAGGGAAATTTAAACCATTTCAAAGAATGAACTTGAATTCATATTCTGTGATTTTTATTGATTACTGAAGGAAAGCCGAACTATCTACTTATGCTCCTTACAGGGGAAAAAATGAGAGGCAGAACAAGCTGGTTCATCCAAGGAAAATGTAGACTAAGATTTATAGCTGTGCTCTGACATACCAAATGTAGGTATTCAGCCTGTGACTACTGGCACAGTTGTATGGAAGAAACAGAGTAAGATGACGTTTGTGTGTTTCATTCATTTAAAGTATTTGCAAAGATACAGCCAGAGCCTGGATTACTGTTCAGCTCCTACAAAGCAGTATTTTCAGTTCTAATGGATGGTGAACTGTTGAATGGAATAATAAAAACTATACTGAAGTACTTAATTTGCTCCTCCATAAACCCAGAATTCTTTCATCCCGAAAAAGCCGTAATGTTCCAGCAAAACACAGCTTTACTGACCCAGGTTTGGAATGTGGCAACTATCCTTTATCAAGGGCCATGCAGTTTTTGCTTCACAATGAAAATGTAACACGTTCCCTTCCAGAGTAATAAAGATCACGCCAGTAGCGATGCCTACTTGTTATCAGTCCAGCAAACTAAAAAGTGGTGCGTGAAGATTTTAGCTCAGGCTTTGCCCATGTATAGGGCAACGTTAAGCTAGCTGACTGAATTCATTTTTAAAAAAAAGCAAAACCCAGTAAAACAAAATAGACATTTAATGCCCACTTCAAAAAATGTAAGACTTCAAGCAGAAGTTTACCTTTCCACCAGAAAAATCCACTGCAACCAGGAGAAGGGGAAGCGGGCTCAAACACTTCAGCATGAACACTTCTTTAGTTCTAATATTAACACGACCATAAACCCCTCCCCAACTATAATTTTTTAAGATCTGTCACTCCGTGCAATTCCCCTTCGAACTGCTATATCCGCAACACCTAATCATTAAAGTCTTCAGGTAAGTTCTATTTAAAATTTTGCTCAAAATAACAGCAGAAAGGAGAGATTACTTCCACCAGCGTGCCTACTGGCCACGCAGACGCTGCCGTTCGCGTCCGAGGGCCAGCTCGCCCCGAGGGAGACCCTGCGGGGGCCGCGGCCGTGCCCGGCCCGGCCGGGGCCG
>VZZY01009169.1:0-23942 GCA_013400335.1 Eurystomus gularis | reverse complement strand
CCCTCCCGGTACCCTCAGCCCTGGCCTGCTCACGGAGACCCCGGGCAGCCGCCGGGGCCGGGCTCCGCAGGCGCAGGGAGCGGCCCGCGGGGCAAGGGCCGGGCTGTGGAGCACCTGCCCGGCTGCAGGACTGGAGGTAATGAGCTTTTTTTAAGCTCTGGAGAAAGACGTTTTACCAAGACGCGATAGCAAAATGCAAGTAAATCGGCTGTAAGAGGCACTAATAAAACTGATAGTCTTTAACACTGAGGAGGAGAGATGCTCTGGGTACTGCTGTCTCATTAACAAGTGCAGTGCACAGCTTGAAAATTGTTTGGTTCAGAGAACTGAAAACAAAATGATTTGCTGTCGGGAAGAAAAAAAAAAATCATTTTGCCCTTTTTATCTGCTCATCTTCATCTGGAAAAAAATAACCTTGGATGTGAAGAAAACTCACATAAAGATAGTTTTTCAGACTCCAACATGGGCTTCCCGACTGAAAGCCAAACTTAAGCCTGTAGCCATTTTGCAGAAAGAGGAGTTACAAAGCAGTAGATTTGCTTTTAAAGTTTAGGAAATCTTTCAGGGCAGTCAGGTGGGCAGCAATGTTAGATTGGATCTGTTAGTCTTTGGATAGGATTCTTCCAGTAATTTTGTCACCGATTGATTTAGCATCTAAAAACACAGACAGAAAGTTGAGAGTGTGAAAGTGGGAAGCTTGGGTCATGCTCCCCATGCCATTGCCTGAAGTAAATGACAAAGGGATGAGAAGGCGAGTGCCACGGAGTACCAAGACCAGCTTTGTGAGACATCCTTGTGAGTTCTCGGCACATGTTTGTTTCTGTACATTCTGATTGGGACTGTACTGATTGCTGCTGACAGAAATTTACTGCAGGCTGAACTCATGGCTATCTAGGAATTTAATTCCTGTAAAAGAAATCTCAGTTCACTGGAGATTAATGATTTAAATGAGACTTGCATCTGATTTATCAGGACCATGCGAGTGTCTCAAGGCTTTTTAAACAGGCAGTTTTGAAAGCATCAGTATTGATCCTTGAACCTGAAAACACGTGGCTGCCGTTCCACTTTTTTGCCCTTGGTTATTTCAGATTCGGCTTGAGTAACTGCTTTGTGATCCAGCCAGGGTCAGTTCTCATATACCAGAAGAATACTGGAGCAGTTTGTGCATAGCTGATGAAAGGACCCACCAGGCCTGAACACAACATGCCTCAAGTGTGTCTCCAAAATACAGCAGTTTTGTACTAAAAGATGCTCAGCACCAAATAGTGCCTGTGGCTGTCAAGAGCCAGATTTTGTTGAAGATGTTCTGGTTTCTGAATAGTCCAAAGTCCAGGCTGACAGTTTGGATAGGCTTTATATATTTGTACAGATAAATACTTGTCTGGCTTGTTATTTTATCTCTCCCAAACCTTGCCTGGACTTCTGCTGTTAGGAAAATGCATCTTGCAGGCTCCTTTCCCATTAAATGGAGAGAGCATTTCTTGGCAAGTCTTTTCCTCTGATATGAGCAGAAAACTGGCAGCTTGTTCCCATAAATGCAGAGCTCCATTAGAGAAATCTAATTTGCTCCCCCTCCAAAATCCACTTGTGAAGATCTATCATCAGTCAACCCAACTGCCAACCATGCCCTTCTTTTGTATGTGGCAGTGAGTACTGTCTTATGGGATGGGGTCCACTGACCCCCCTGCATGGCTTTCTGGTGCCTCCCTGTTTGTTCATGTGAAGAAGGATGCTCTGACAGCCCTTCTGAAGGAAGACAACTTTCTGGAACAGCAGCTCTCTCAGTCTCCATGCAAAGCTGCCCTCATTTCCAGGAGAAGTGAACTTGGTTGCTGTACATAAAAACTGCCACCAAATTGGTAAAGACTGGGTGCACTGGTAAGCATTACAGTTTAGAGATGTCTATTGGGAAGTTATTAATTATCCTCATTAATAACTAGCATAGAGAGGCCTAGAAGTAATTCATTGCTTAAGTATGATGCAGGAGACCCTGGAAGCCCACTTCTGCAATCTGAGTTCTGCCGAGCTGTCTTTCCCATGGGAAATTATATTAAAGCCTAAGTTCATGTTGCTGAGCATTTTTGCTGGTCCAGGATTTTGTTAAAAGAATAGTTTGCTGATTTATGGGTATGCCTGCATGGCTCAATGCAGCACTAAAACCGCTCTGTATCCTCCAGCCAGCACCAAGCTCCTGCAGACTTAGGAAAGGAAAGCCACGGTAACCACCAGCAGCTGAACTGAGAAGCAGGACTGGGAACCCAGATGCGATACCACAGGAAAGCAACGGCGCTGCTTCTAGTTTCAGAGCAGCTCTCACCTGGGATGACCTGGGGATCTCCACAACTGCACCAGAGTGTAGTGTAGCAAGCACGCTGTGGGAGAAGAGTAAGGTGGTAACAGGCCAGTGGGGCAGAGGGGAGGTGTGTTAAGTCTGGGAAAACTGAGTGAAGGCTAATCTTGATTCCTGGGATAAGAAAACAGAGTGGATACTCTGGCAAGGAAGCTTGTCAAGAGTGGTCACAAGTGGTTGGTGTATTGGGAGGGCGTTCAATAAGAGTCTGGAGTAAATAAACTGAGAGAAAACAGTTTTTCTGAGAAATCTACATAGGCGGACAAAGAGAAAGGTTGAATCTCAGAAAAATTACCAAAGAAGAAAAATTGAACGTAGAATAGGATGATTCAGATTGCTGGATTTTGAGTCAATATTATATTGCAGAGATGGTTCATGTATTACTCTGCCTAGGATTTAAAATTGAGTAAGTATGAGTGGAGGAACGATTCCTGTCAGAGAAGCAGCTGTTGATTGTGCTGCTTTGCTGTCAAAATATGGAAAAATGCTGAATGAACGTTCCACTGATTGCTCAATGAAAATAAAATTCTAGACAACTGCCAGATTTGGCTGTGTGCCCCAAATGAATATCCAGATATAGGATACATCGCACTAAGCATGTTCATTTTCGGATAACAGATTTGTGTGAAACATCCTCTGCAATGGCTTTAATCATAAGAAAACATAGAAACTAATTACATCTTGAGAACATTTTGATAACTGTGTGTTGGAAACAGTGAATAAAAAGATACTTTTGTGTATGGCAAGAGATAGCAAAGTTCTCATTGGAATATATCATTAAAAATCATGATTATCTAGTATGGTACTAAAAAAGAAAGCGTTACTATTTTAATGCCATTTTTTACTTTAAAGAATTTGATCAGTACAGTCTAAAATTTTCTTATAAACTTTATTACATAATAAATGGATGAAATATATTTATAGAATTCACAAAAGGTTGGTTCAAAGCTACTTTTTAACAATCGTGATTGTTTCCTCATATGAAAAATAATGGGAGTTTTTTGATCATTTGAGGATTGCAAAGCAAAAGGGGTGAAGAATCATGATTCACATATACAGAACAAACTAGTGATAATATGGCTACAGAATTTAAAGGGTCAGCTTCCACTTGTCAGCAGAAGCTCTCTAAAGGCTGCTCAAAATGGGGAGCTCAGTGCTGTAGCTGCCTTCAGCTTGCATGCTGTTAGGTTGATGCAAAAATAAGGAACTTGCTTTCTTAACACGCAGTGTGCTAACAGTAGTGATACAGGGAACCCTTCCAACCACTGCTGTAGTCAGTGGTTTCAGAGGAGACAACGGGAATACTGATTTAGTTGCACTTCCTTTAACTAAGGGACCTTCAGGAGGTGTCCAGGTGGCTAGATACAGGATTAAATGAATGAAAACAGGTTAGGAGTTGCAAAAAAGAGTTGTGGAAAAAGATAGGAATGGAATTAATGCAAGGAGATCAATTCATAAGAAGTTGAAGTTGGAGAAGAAATAATCCAACAGTGGAAGCACATTCAAAAGGGAAAAGAGAAGGAGAGAAACCACTAGAAGACAGCAGTGTGAGGCTTGCAGAAAAATAAGATTTTAAATACAGCATGGTAATTATGCTAAAACAGGAGAAACAAGGATGTGGAGGAAACATAATCCATACGATGTTGGAACAAGCTGTCAGTCAGAAATGCTGGAGAAGACAGATTCGGGAGAGAAAAGTGCGTTTGGTTTTGCTTTTCTTTACGACTGTAGTAAGAGAGAACTGCAACGGTCAAGGGCACAGCATATGTTATATTAGTGTTCGTCAAATGAAAGCCAGCGAGGGAAGGAGATGTAAAAATATATATCTGAGTCTCTTAACTAGGACTTATGAAAGTAATTTACTTTAAGATTTGCTTTAAAAGCTCTAGTGCCAAGAGAGGCTACAGAAAATACATTTGCATAAACTGTCATTGCTATTTAGCAGGTTATGATGTATCAAACCCAGATATCAATGCAATAATACTTAATAATCATATAAACATCTAACAATGTAGTTTCTCGCCCTTTTGGGGAAAGCAGCAATAGGAAGTATTTACACCTTACAAAGTGCAACACCAGTGCTTTCAGAGGGAGTTCTCTTAGACAGTGATGAGACTGTAAGTGCCCTGTTTGCAGGGTATGGGATGCTCTTCCTCACAGTCTCTGAAAACAGTTTTCTCCAGGTCCTTCCCTGGCCGTGTCATGGGAGGGACGTGGCTCTCATGTCTCTGTCCCCAGCTGCACCCACATTGAAATTTCCATCTTGGTGATGCCTGGAGTTGGGTCTTGCTAACACCTGGCTGTGCAAGAAGCGCTCTTACCTGTGATCAGGTTGTGTGTCAGATGATTTCTGCCTTGGAGCCTGCTGACCTGGCTGTTGAAAGGATATTCCATAGCCTAGCAGGTCCCACCTTAATACTGAGTATTTCCTCATACTCAAATCACATTTTGCTTTGTCTTGGGTTGCATTTGACATTAGCAGTTCTCCTATTACAGTCTGCAGTAAGTACTCTAGATACCGATTCTCCCACCAGAAATCACTGTTAATCATGTTGAGTTACACAAGTTTAGGACTACCAGCTCTTCCCATAAGACAACTTCACTCCGTAACTGATGGTCTCTGAATTCTTTCCAATTTTTGGTAGTATTCGTATGGAGGAAAAACACAGTTTCTGAGGTATAGCCCCGCTCGTGCCAGATGGGGAGAGACCATTGTATGTACTGATGGGTCAGTTTGCGTATGCAAGTCAAATGCCCCACAACTTTTTAATTTGCATTTTGACAATATCAAATGAGGTCTTCACAGATAATTTGCTATCTATTACCAACTCCATGATATTTTGGAGTATTTTCTCTCTTGTTGTATTTGCTTGCTTTTTTCTGAGCTCAGTGGTAGTTTATGTTTGCCAGTCATATACCTAGTTTCTCTGGAGCTATTCTTTCTTTGTGCTGATTGTTTTTCTTAATTTGGCAATCTTTTCTAAGATTATTAAATGTATTGTTTGATTTTGCTTCTGAAATACAAATGAAAATGGTTAATTAAGACCAAAGCTAAAAACAATGGTTAAAGTATTCAACTAGATGCTTTTCCCCAGCTTTCTATGTTGCTATTTATCATTGTCTTTTGTGTACAGTATCTTTCCCAAGGTTCTGTCTGATTATGTAGTATAAGATTTACTGTTACTCTTTTTTAAATGAGGGTATATACTTCTAAGAGCTGGGGAGCACAGCAAGACAATAAATCCATATGGCTTTATTCCATGGCCTGTGATTGATGGTTGAAATGAGCTCTCAGCTCTCATAATAAGCTTGAAAAGAAGAGAGAGAGACCTATGGTGTAACAACCATGAGGAAAAGAGAAGAAAAGCCTTTTGAAACTGAAACATGTTTTTGTTTAGTCCTTTGCTCTATGTTTGTCAAGGACTTAAACAGTCATGTATATCCTGAGGCCAGGGCTTAAAGAACATGAATCCTGTACTGGTTTGTAATAGGACTGGTACCAGAGATCCCCACAGTTGTAACTGCAACCACGGTGGAAAAAGGGGAAAATAGAAAAGACTTTATTAAGATTTGAAGGTGAAGTAAAATATAGGCCTCAGTTAATTACTTGATTTCCTGAAAATGCAGCTCTGTTAGTGGAAATGTATTAAGAGGTTTGTGTACCTTTTTGGTGTCTAACTTCTTTCAGCCAACAGTGAAGTTTCTAAAGCATAGGAGTAGAAAGATAAGTTTGTAGATAATCTCAAATCTGTGATATTGTTGATTTTAAAATGTGTTAGTATGAGGCTTTTTATACAAACAGCTGAGAATTATTATTTATTTCCATTGTCATATTTTGTATTTAGTTAGAATATGAAATTCACTTAGACATCCTGATGGTATTTCATTGATTTTTTTTGCAAAGCTACTGTCAAGTTTACAACTTTAAAAAAAATGCATCTGTGCAGAATTTAAATCGTCACACAATTTCAGAACTGTCCAGTCACTTATTTAGGTCTACCACGTCTGTACCTATATTTTGGATTAAAAAATCATGTCTTGAGAGAGAAACAATTGCTTAAATAGGAACTTCTGAAACGCTGGGGTTTAAGATCCTAATGATCACAACAACTTGAAAAGTATGAAAATGGATATTCACAGGTGAAATGCCATCCTGAAACAACTAAGTCAAAAGAGACTTTTTTTTTCTAATAGCAGGCAAGCATTTCAGTGGAAATAAAGAGCTTTGGCAATAAAATGTTGCCTTTTCCAGGTTTATTATGTAAGAAAAAATATTCTGAAGGTCTCTGGCTTTTGGGTAGTATTAAATGTCATTACAAGATTAAAGGGAAGTTGCATCTGAGGGCAAATGCTTTCATTATTACTATAAAGGGTCTACCTGCAAATTTCTCTAAGCGTTGAAGTCTTCTCATCTCCACTGTGACTCTGAAAATGGTTTAGGTTCCAATTGCCCTGGAGAAAAGTGAGTATAAGGTTTGGGAAAAAATATAATGCTGTGGGCTACCTCGTGTCTCCAACAGAAGAACATTTATTAATTTTTCTCTTCAGCTACCTCACATATGAGCTGGTTCAGGTATCTGCTGAAGTGAAAAGCTGTAAGACTCATTTTAAAAAGAAGGATGAGCAAGAACATCACAAATTCTACTCACGACCAGAAGTCATACAAATACCACAGCTTACAAATATAGAAGAAAAAGTGTTCTGCAGGTTATTGTTCAAATTTATGCTACTGTATTGCTTCAGACAGTTCTGACAAAATTAATCTTGCAAGTAACTAATAAGATACAGGAAAAGTCCTTGTCCTTTACCATGTCTGCCTCAAAACACAAAACTTTTTTCTTAGTATTTTATTGTAAGTCTCACATCTTCTGAGATTTTAAATGCCACATTTCCCAGCATTTAAATATGAATAATGAAAATATGAATATAAACACACAGTCTTAGGTAGTGTCAATTCTCAGTAAACCAAATGTCTCTGTTCTTAGACTTACAAAAATAGTCTGGAAAGCATGAGCCCCAAAAGCTGAGAAAGCTACAAAGCAAGTGAAATTCAGCCACAAATCTAGTTTTTGAAATTGCCATGTCTTTGAGAGGATTGAAGTGGTACTACGGAAAAAAAAGAAAAAATTGCAGGTAAGCGAAAGAGTTACAGATAAGATTGTGGCTCTTATAATTGTCTAGACAAGACAGGAAGAAGAATGTTTTTTCTGTCTGTTTGTGGTTGCGGAGACATTAGGTCTAAGCAACTCTTATCTTTCATCATAGCAAGTGGAGCTGAAATGGGCAGTACCTTGGCTGTCCTCATCCTACTCCCTATCCAGAGCAACACAGCCAGAAGCAGGTGTCTTTACTGCTGCTACAGGTCCAAAACAGGCTGCCACTAACCTCTCAGAGAATATGTAGAAGGAGATAAATGAACCAGAAGGGTTTCTGTAAATTACAGTCCCTCAGGGTAAGATGCAGATTACACACACAACCCATCACATCCAGGTGTTTCTAGATGTGTTCATTTCTTTGCAGACATCAAGCAGTTAGTCTTCTGCATAGTACAGTTTGCATTAACACATCTTCTTCTGAATGCTTGCAAAGCTGCCCTACTGTTGTACATGCAAACCAGATGGCAAAAAGCCTATCCTGCCTCTGCTAAATCAAATTCGCTGTTGCTAAAATCAGATTAAAATGGTGTTTTTTCACAAGTTGTTGTACATCCATCCTGTGCACTGGCGCAGGGACCCATGGATTATACCCCACAACTACTTAGCTGGAAAATGACCACAAGATACAGCTTTGGACCAAAGGAAGAAAGAAAATATGGTTTTAATTCTCAAAAGGTCAAGAATTTAATTAGGTCTACAGACTTAAGGGCTTAAGTGCCCTTGATGGTGTCAAGGCAACTAGACATGAGTGCAAGAATTAGGTAAAGAAGATGCAAAGTATTAAAAGATCAGTAATGGTAGTATACAGATACAGCTATACTGCTTACTGATGTGTGATGCAGAGATCTGTGAGCTAGCACTGGTAGGACTAATTCACTGGAGTGTGCACTGAGTTAACATGAAAGTGTCACCCTCAGGACTGCTGCTAGTAGATACACCTGTGACCAGACCACAGGCTCTACGGTGCTGAGAGCAATGAGCCTCATTTAATGAAGGGTACATGTTCAAAACTGGGATGTCTGCACAGATATGTCCCAACCTCTCCTTCCATGCAGCCCCCCATAAAGACTGAGCAGATAACTCTCAGTTCAAATGATCTCTTCCTCAATTCAGACAAGGAAGAACATGAGAGAGCTTGAGAGAGAAGAGAAGGGGAAAATTATCATCACTGTGGGGAATTATAGGCTCACCTCTATTTGTTTTCTACAAAGAATGTGAAATTTGTGGGTGGGTTTTGTCCTACAGTCCCTTGCTGCTGCAGCAATGGTCAGAGAATGTTTCTCCCACGCTACAGGCCAGCTCCGCTTGGCCTTTATTCCTTGCTCCCGCTATTGTTCTGCTTACAGTGATGATGGGAAAAAACTTCCTGCAAACTGGCAGCAGGCAGTGGTTGAATGCAACAGTATCTGTTAATGGAAAGCATTAATGCAAAAATAAAAAGCTTCATGGAGCATACCCCAGCAAAGCATGACTTACTGTAATGGTCCTTAGAGACGTTTCCATACTTGAGGTATTAAGACACTATCCCCTAACTGCTGCTTTTACTCATCCTGTTCTTGGAGATTAATAAAATATAGCTCTCGGATAAAAAAAAATTCCAATGCATTTCTGAGTTTCCTTGATACAGAAAGTGTCTCACTATCACTGCAACTCAATATCTAGTTATATGACAAGATATGGGAAGGTTTTGCCTGCAGAGGTGGACGGCTTCCATTCTTAAGTAAAATCTTTCCTCCATGCTCACATCTGAACAGCAGAGTATTTATGAAGTTGCAGCATATTGAAAATTATTTAAAACTGTTACTTACTGCTCTTCCTGCTGGGATCAATCATTACACTAATTTATATTTTTGAAAGATAATTTACAGATAATTAATGATTAACTTTCCAGTTGCCTTCCTGGGGAAAACAATTATATTACAACATATCACAATATGCAGAAATTTACTGTCTTGGAGATTCAGCTAGCACAATGTATTCTCTTTTAGATAAAAGTCATTACTTCTCAGTTGTGGCTGTGTACTGTGAGGAGAGAATTACATTATACCTTTACAAACTGTATTTTCATCTATCAGGTTCACGTGCAAGAGGATCAGTTCCTTCAATGTTAGTGACGTGCTTCAAAGAATGAGGTCAAATAATGGAAAACCAGGATGTTACAAAGTTAAACGCAGTATTTTCATAATTTGTCACCACAGTCATACAGCTATTTCGTGTGCATTGAATGCCTGCAAAAACACTGAATTTAAATACAAGCCAGTGAACTGTAATCTCATTAACCAAGTTTCAACAAATTACTTATAATTTAAACACATGCAGATGTTCCTTATCATCTTCGCTGAGACAGACAATGCACCTTTGACAGCCTTAAGTAATTGGTGGCTGCAAAACTGTTTCTTTGTCCACAAAGATATTGTGAAGAGGAAAACATTCCCTGTATCCAAACAAGAAAGCAAACAGCCCCTTTGTTGTCAGTCAGCCAGCAGCACATTCCACCATGGTGCCCCAAGCACTATTACACTGCCACTTGTCCTGCTGGCACCTGTCAGGACAAGGCATCTGCAATCAAGGCAGCAGATGGTTCTTTGGGTCGCCTAAAACCAGGGTTGGCATGGACACATTGTTTATGATGCTGCTAAGAGAGAACAAAATATTGGCATGCATGTAATAACAGATCTCTGAATAATGAAAGCATCTTGTATCCTGTTAAGCCATTCACACAGAACAGTAGCCTCAAGTTTCTAAATAATGTTTTTTCTATTAAGGTGCTTGCATGTTTCATATCTGGTGATACATATGCATTTGAACATCCATTTGAACTCAATTAAAGACAACTGTTTGGGGAACATTTCAGGTTTTCACTATGCTTGTGGACAGCACAGCGTGAGCTGCCTTGAAAACATCTGTGACTGCTAGGTCAATGATTGGACTGTTTTTCTGCCAGTTACCCAGCCCAGCACAGAAAACGCCACCACCACGAGAAGGCAGATGCATAAGAAGATATAGATTTTATTATCTATCCCCATGGGGCACAGAAATGATGCTACATGGCTGGCAATAGAAGAGAGAAACCTACTCCCCGTGGGTGATATAACAAAAGGAAAAATGAACTTAGTTACAAACTCAATAATAGAAGGGAAAAGAAACCAGGCGATCACCTCAACAATTGAGGGGGAGATTAACCATGCCCCAGATATCACCACAGCCATGCACAAACCACCCCAGCAAATACCAGAGGTGTACCAGCAGTACGTGGTACATTCCACAAAGGTACGTGGCCAAACTACAACAGACACCAAAAGGATAAGCAATCAAATCCATTACCAGTATTACCCTTGTCCTGTCCAATATACTCGTTTTGTCCCGTCATTGCTGGGGAATCCTGGTTGCAGCGAGCGGTTGGGGGGGGACCTCAGGGAAAAGCCCTGCGTGGTGCGTCCACCCGCAGGTCGGCTTTTTCCCCCGTTCGCTACAAGCAGGGCCAGCTTTTATACTGTTGGGTAAACAGTTCAGGAAATCCTCAAAAATAACTTCAAAAGCGGGACACCTGCTATTTTTCCTCCTTGTTGGGTTCTGTCCAAGGTCAGCCAAGCCTGGGAAGAAACCCAAAGAGGAGGAGGCACCTCTATCTGTTTTGGTCTGTTCTCATGGCTAATCAACTAATTTCCCAGCAGAGAAAAATCCTCTGCTGGTTTCAGTCATACTGTCTGGTTGTGAGATTCATCCATATGTCAACTTTAATTCAGGGCCTATTGCTCAGGCCCTAGCACTTCAACTATCAAGACTCAATTCATGAACAATTCACTTCTTTCTGTTTTGCAAGGCTCTGTAGAGTGAAAGCAACACATTTCTGAGCAGTGTTTGGCACAATGGTTAAATCCCCCAAAAGTTTCAGCATTGCAGAAATGTCAGGACCCCACTGCTGCTCATATACCGTTTTCACTGTGATACTTCCAAAAGAAAGGAGTGAAAGGGAGAAGAATCCAGACCTTCAAAATGCCTTCCTTGGCACATCAGCTTGAGTTGTTCTGGGAACTATTTCCAAGACTTAGCCCTTTTCCTATTTTAATGCTCACAATATATTGGCTGAGAGCACTCCGTAAGTGTTAACCTAGAGCAAGGCAATGAACGATGGTACTACAGGTTAGAGAACATGCACTCTCTTAGCGGAATTGCTTGTTACAGCCAAATGCAGATACAGAGTGCTGATATCGATCACTGCACTTACACTAATGATGTGATCCTTCTGCAGTGGAGCAGGCCACATGCCTTAAATAATCTGCAAGTTCTATTAAATGGCTCTTAGTGTGCATTTGCAGTTGAACTCTGAGGGGGAGAGCAGTTGTCAGAACCTCACTCAGATACAGTACAAGAATGTCTTCAAAGGAAGGAAGGGAGGGTGTGAAGGAGGGAAGCAATGGGAGAAGGTTTTCAGGTAATTTCTTTTCAGAGCTGATGCTTCCTTTAGTCCTACTCCGTAAGGTCCTCTTCACTTTGGAGTGAGGTGGTCAAGAACACAAGGTTTACAAAAGAATGGAGAACACAGACCCGAATATATACGGCCAGCAATCATTCATTCTTCTCTAAGTAAGGTGTTTCTTTTCTTCTGCCTTTGTTTCCTACTTAATTCATCTTTTGGTATCTATTCCTTGTAAGTGGACCAAGTACTACAGTTTCCTCTATGTGTAGGAAAAATTTGCCTAATGGATCCTATGTCTCTCTTTATTGGTTGTCATATATGGAAATAGGTAGGAAGGGAAGCAGAAAACCCTCGTTTGCTTCCTGAAATACATGTTTCTTAAATTACCAATACTTAGCTTTAAAAAATGTTGAGGTTTTAACAGAATTGTGTTAACTATTGTGTGCCACATTAACCTTTTTCTTTAGGTTTTGAACCTTTAGGAATCACTGCTTCCAGCTTACATCTGTAACACAAAAGCCACAAACATGAAGTACTGCAAGGTGAGATTGTCATGGCTTCATGAGCAACAGCACCAGGTAAGACAGGACAAAAATGTCAGAAAAGGTACCACAAAACCCCTGTGAGACTCTGGAACAGCAGTAGTGCCAGCTATAGCATCTTGGCATTTCACTTAGCTAAGCCAAGGTGCTGAAATACATGAAACTA
Source organism: Eurystomus gularis (assembly GCA_013400335.1). Lineage (NCBI taxonomy): Eukaryota > Metazoa > Chordata > Aves > Coraciiformes > Coraciidae > Eurystomus > Eurystomus gularis. The sequence continues at coordinate 11,308 of VZZY01009169.1, read as the reverse complement.
CCGGTTACTTAATTCTTCACCTCTGATGCCATGTCATCATGTGTAAATGTACCTGCACACCTACAGCATGCAGCAAGGATTTCAGTGGCCTTAAAAAATATATCTGGCCTTTAAATTGTAGAACGCTCAAGGTTTAATGCTTAGTGGAAAAGGGAAAGACAGCACTGCAGGTAAAATGACATAATCCAAATATTTCCCAAAATAGTGCTATGAAAGTGTGAATGACCCATGAAAAACGGGTGTAACAGGATATTTTATAAACCATAACAGCTTTGTCATCATACTTGTGGGGTTGCAGCACTGTCTGAACAAAACTGAAGCTCACAGAGGTGTCTATGGCAGGTAATTTCTTGCTGCTGTTCCCCAGTGCCACTCCTGCTTTGTGGGGTTCATTGGCTGTGAGTGTCAGGTTAAAGGCTCACCTTCACAGACAAAGTGAGGCACAGAGCTATCACAGTGAGTAGGAGCCCCGTAATCTAGTCATGGAAATGGAGCTCCCACTGTGGAACCCCACGAGGGCACTCCCGTGGGAGCAGTGGGGGCTCCTCAGGGGTCCATCAGGGCTAGACCTGGCAGCCAGATCCTGTCGCAACACCCCAGCCAGGAGCAGGGCAGCCAGGGGCACTGGGGCAGCCCCAGCCCCAGGCAGTGGGCACCTACCTGGGCTGTCATAAGGTCCTTGGCAGGTGGGGGGCACCCTGGAGGGGCTAGACAAGGACAGTCAGGCCCATTAGTGCCCTGGCATGGGCTTGTTGAGTGTATGTGCTCAGCTTCACGACTGGCAGCCCCTGGGGACCTGGGGCTGGGGCAGCCTTACCTTTGCTTCTGATGATAAACCTACACTATTGGGAATAATGAGTTTTTCCACTATAAACTGCGTTTTTCTTAGCATGCCTAAGATCCAGAGGATGGCATTGTCCAGCTTTATAGTTTGTTTTGACTATATGATTAACAGTTTAATATATGATTAATGGTTGGACCTGATGAAAGTACATAATTTTCAGCAGCTGGAGTATATTTTAAAATCCTCAAACATCACAATATCAGGAAAAAATTTTACCCATGCCATAGTATCGCTAAGTTGAATAAGCATAGTCTGAGTTCCTTAAAGCATTGAGTATGGGTGAAAAAACACAGCAATACATTGAACAACATTGCCTGTTCTAATATGCATCTTCCTGTATTTCTTAAAGGAAAATCATGGGCCTGATTTTCTAGCCCACATATTCTTGGGAGAAGGTGAACAGCAGCAGGAGGAATCAGTGCAGAAATTGCTGGGTGACATACAGCACCTTTGAGACCATGTCCAAGTAATAAGTTTGGCACTTGAGCTCAGACAGGTGCAGTAATTCTGAGACCTGGCCATACCTGTTCTAGTTTTTCCTTTTTGTTTAATTGCTTTGTTGTCATTCCACTCCCCCCCCACCCCGCCCCCCCTTCCCCCTGGCCTTTGAACAACAGATTCTGCTTTGTGATTTGCAAAGCAGCAACTGGAAACATGACTCTGCCCATTTTCTTATCTGGGCTCTGGCTGCATTTAAATTATTGACAGTGTTCAAATAGGATGTGATAGTGGAGCACTAGCCTCTCACTTAGAGGGAGGACTGTGGGATCAGCACTTTGGAACAGGAGAATCAGCACATCCGTTGTCTGTTTGACACTCTGCATGTCCGTAGTGCTCAGCATAACAATAGGAAATCTTTAAACTGCAATAATTTGCTATGATGTGTCTAAGCATTACTGGAAAACAACTCCTTAGTTGTGTATCTCTCAGACCGCGGGGCACTGCACTGCGGTGAGGAGCTCTGCCCTGTCAATCAGGCACGAGGCATTCTGCACCTCAGACTTGAACAGCACACATCACAATGAAACTTGAAGATCCTTAATCGAGTGAGCTCTTGTGGGAAGTGAGGCGTGACTAAAAGGGTCGGAAGACACTCAATTTACTGGGTTGACACAATTTGTTAATGGTTATAATTTGCTACATAAGATATTAGAAAAAATGTTTTAAAGTGAAATATTTCCCTTCTATCATGTCTGTCCTTGCAGGGACATCTTACAGTACCAGGAAAAAAGGTATGTTACAATCACTTTTTTTCCCCTAACTGCCCACAAAATAGAAACTATTTGCTACTATTAACCAATAAACTGTGAAGCTAATAGAGTACAATCTCTTTGTAACCTGATAGGGAATTTGGAAAATTCTCTATCCAGGCCCAATGATAATTACTGATTGTCTACTCTGTAGTACCAAATAGAGTTGTGTTATCATGATGAAGATATTACCCCAAACAAATTATGTGTTGCAACCAAATCCAGTGATGAAATTTTATCTGTGCTGTCAGCAGGCCTTCAGCCTGGTTTCTCCTGGGTTCAGTCTCCATTTACTGAACAAGCCTAAACAGGTCAAAGCAGCAGAAACTAGCTTGGATTCAGCATGGTTAGGCATCTGGCATAGAGGAACCCCGAGCATGCTAGGATTTGTGCTCTGCTCTTCCTGTTGGGAGCCAGCTCAGACCTACCTCTTGCACAATGTTGTCAGGGTTTGTATGATCAAAGCAGTTTGTGTCTAGATGGAAATATCATCACTGAAAGATGTGATTTAGCCAGAGTATGACCTGTTCACACCAAACCCTGAAGACTACATAAAAGCCTAGCTGTACATACGTATCCTTTCCAAAACCTCTCTGCATAAGAAGTTGCTATGCCAAGCAGCAATAGCTCATTGTGGAGCTATTGCTCCACATGATTGGGAGTCCTCAGTGAGGACTTCCCAATCTGTTTCATTTGCAGTGACGTCTATTAGCTTAAGCAATATCTTATTAGCATTACATCTTTTTATTAGTCCAAACGATGTGGTGGCTTAAACTGTTAGCTTAAACTATTCAAACAGTCACTACTGAACAAGAACTTCTGAGTGAAATGTGAGGAGCTCTCTTGGCAGATTGGCAGGGTTGGGAGCAAGCACAGAGGGCAGGCAGAGCAGAATGTAGAGCACAGCAATCTCTTACACCAGGGCAGATGAATCCAAAAAGCCATGGCCAAATCATCCACAGCCGTAGCCAGCAAGCGTTTAAAAACCCCATCTGATCTGGTCTGAGGTACTTTAATGTCAATGTGGTTTTACACAGTAAATAATTAATTCCATATGCTTCCTACTTCGTATTCTTTCCTTTTCCTTAACTAAACCATGTCTCACTTCAGAAAGCAGACAGAGTAAAGCTAAATGTCAGAAGAGTTTATTTCCAGATGAGTGATACAATTATTAACAAGCAAGTAATCAAGCCCTCAGATAATATGCAATTCGGAGCATGCCTTTGACATTTTGACTATAAGTATAAAAAGTGCAATTAAATCAATGCACTTCCCTAATAGAGTTCTTACATCAAAATTATGGACTGCTAAGGTTAACTCGTAATGATTTAATACATATTTTTTTTAAATGACATTTGATCACTGCTATCTGTTTCTGCAGAAAACCATTAATGCTTTTTGGTGAAACTGGTTATCATCACAAAGATTGTCCTATCTTATAAATAAAACTTTTCACGGAAATTTGTATGTATTATCCATTTCAGGGGCAAAATTATATAAAGGTGTCATAGGGATAATACGTAGAGCCAGTTCAAATAAGTCTAGATGTTGAATACACTGAAATATGTTTTATTTTCAAGACATACAAATTTTTGTTTCAGGTCCATAGGCACAAATTGTATCTCTTCTTTATGCTGAGAAGTCACAAAAAATAAATCACTGTTTGAGAAATAAACACATTTGGTAACACGCTTTGTCCTCACCAATCATAAAGATTAAATTAAATTGCAAAGCTGCTGTAACTTTCATGAAATTCAGATTTCACAGATACACGTTGTCTTAAAATGTCAGAAAGAAAATACAGTCCAAGGGATTTAAATACCCATTTCTGTTTCTCCTCTCCATGTCCCCAATTTTATTTTGCTATCATCTGACAGTTGAAGAAATTGGCACACTACAATAGCACACCAGGAAAACATGTCATTTATGTACAATTACTGTTACGCAGTACTACAGTAAGCCACAGGTCCTGTAGGCCAGCTGAAATCCACTGAAATCACATATAAAACTAATCAATCTGGCATTTTAGAGTAAAATTGTTCAATAAGCCAGCTGCTTTTGAAATTCTGAGCTGGTGTCTTCCTTCAAAAGTAGAGTCCTGCCAGTCTTGTGGAGATGGTTTAATCTTACTCTCCTGGTTAGTCTGGGTACATTCAATCTTTCTGATGTTTCTGAAGTGAAGTTTCTCAAGGAAATGTTTTATTGTAAATCTGAGTAGACTGATAGGGAATGGAAAACAATAATAGACAAAATGGCTATGAGACATGAAAATTTGAGAAAGTGAAGGTATTTCAATGTTTTTCAAATACTTGAAGTGTTTTGGAAAGCCATAGTTTGAAATAGGTAGTCCTAGAAACTACAATTAAACAAAACCAAAAAATGATTAAACCTGAAGCAGGGTCATGTCTTTGCCTTCATTACTACTTAGAAAGGTTTGATTGTTAGTGTTACAGTGACTGAAACCTGAGTTTCCCATAGGAAGAATACGTCATCAGTAGACAGATAAATACTGTGGCTCTTTGTACCTGAGCTTTTTCTGCTGGCAGCTCCCATGTGCACTGCCTTCATCCATGCCTCTGTCTTGTTAGAGTTTTATTTGAAAGAAGATTCCTAAACTCAGACTCATGACTCCTATGGCACCAGGATAGGAATATTTGTTGATAAATATTCAGGGACTGCAATGTGTAACTGCGGTAGCTACAACAACAGGACTAATTATTGAGGCTGGTGATCAGAAAGCTGTGAGTAAACATCTAAAATGGACTTGGGCTGAGGGACATATCACTGATCAATGCGCTATTCATCACACTAGGGGAAAGCTGCCATTGCTTATGCTGTACTCAGATCCTGCAGTAATTACTGTGCCACAGAGAAGTCATTTGGTAGAATAAATAAAGCAGTGAAGACACATTAGGTCCCTTTTTGATGAGTAGAGTTAATGTTTGCTTGTTAAAGGGAAAGCTGAATATCTTTATAGGAAAAAAAGATGTGGCATTGTTTAGCATATTGTTTTGAACCTTCCTGTAATAAAAGGTTAGAAAGATGTTGTCTTTTCCCACCTTGATTCCCCCTGTTCTCTATTAACATTCATTTCAATAAGGATGTAGAGAATATGGCATGAAATTGGAATTGCAGTAATATTTAGGACTAACGATAAATAAGAAGATTAAATTACATCCTACAGAATCAATTATTGTCTCTGCTCTTGATACTGTTAACCAGCGATACGACAGCCCAGAATGCAACTTGTAACTTAGTGGCCTCCGTGACCATTTTGAATGGTGTTAGGAATCACTGCCATACCTTTGTTGTCCAAGCTGAGAAGGGTTCAAAGGTAGCCTAAAGGTACTTCAGCTCCCTGATGTACTTGATTATTATGCCCATAAGGTACCTGATACAGATTATCTCCTGTTTGAGGGAAAAAAGGGTCTAAATATAAAGCAGACTGGCTCTATTTCAATGACAGTAGAATTTGCCCTGAAAAATGTAATTTGGGTTTGTTTAGACAGTCTTTTGATTAGTTCCTAAGCTGGAATGCTGTGTGACCTGCACAGGCTTCTTTTCAGCTGAAGCAAATCACTCTTCTTGACATGCCATCAGAGTCACAGACCACTGACCTTCAGGGCATGGTGCAAGAGACGCTTATTCTATTGAGCAGCTGATTGACTAGTTATGGATTTTTTCCTTGGTTTTGTTTTTGCCAACAGCATATCTAATTTGTGATTTAATCTTTTTACTCAATGCCTAGCTGTCTCAGCAGTCCACTTTAAGAACGAGCATATGAAATATATACATTTTATGTCTGTTGTTTGCAATTTATCATCAGTGATTAGGCTGTGTAATTATCTATTCCATTTGATTTAATATCAGTAATGGATGTATATTAAAGTTACTTCTGCCATCTGCATATTTTTCCTGCCAACTGCTATTCAGAGACCAGCTTTTTATGGCGTTTTCTGAGCAGAGAAAGATGGCCATCTGCTAATCTTGACCATGCACATATTTTAAGTTTTGTTGACTTGATTATATAATGGAATTGAAAATAAGGGACATGATATATGCAGTTGAAGACTTTGTTATCAGTTTGTTGATCCATAAATATTTAAGTAATTTCTTACCATTATTTTCCTTTTCTAAATCACTGAGACTTCCCATTTCTCATTTAGACATTTTTGAAGGTTCTGAAACTGTTTACTCTCCAAGATGGGATATTTTAGAGTTTACTGCAGTCTGGTAAAGGACAGCAAGTTTTCTTCATTTGATCAATCCAGCCCTTACAGCAGTTTCCCATTTTCAGTTTAAAAACCACTACATGTATTTATGGGTAAAAGTATATTTTCACGCTATTTCCATTACCCATGTAATTACCCATACCACCACGAACATAAAATGTGGATTCTAGATAACGTGTTTGCTGGTCTTTAGAATTGTGTAGTATTCTATTTGAATTTATTATAATATGAATAAATATATGATGTAGCAACACTGTTACCTTTATTCTGACAAACCACTGCAAAGTGCTATCAATAACTTCTCCAATTATTTCCATTTTGTTTATCACGCACCAGCTGCACTGCAACTTCGTTTTTGCTAATGAATTAATATATTTCCAAGAACCCTACAGAAACTACATTAATAATTTGACATTATTCTTACATCCTTGATCCTAATGTGGGTACACTGTATTTGTTTTTTGACTGTAGTATACTATCTGTTTTCTTAAAAGCTTGCCAGTGAATCACCAATGTAAGACAGATGAAGAGTGTTTCCCTTTTTTTGTAATAGTTGAATGTAAAGTATACAGTAGAAATTGCTGCATATTTTTTTTGTTCAACTAACCAGAGAAACTGGAAATTTTTGGTTTAGGTCAAGTGAAGCAGAAATACTTACGTGGTTTTGATTTTTTTAAAAAGTATTATATTTTTAAAAATTCACTTCAAAATTATTATTTTGATTGAATACAAAATTATACTTTTAGTTGTGGATCATCTCCCACTATTAATTTTTTTGTTGGTAAATTTTGATACACTCTTGAATAAAGAATGTTTTTGGAAATGAAGAGTAACAAGAGATAAAATAATTTTAAAATGTTTATATGAATTGTTTCTGTATTTCTGAAGTTAACTATTCCTCTCTTTTGCATTAGAAAACACTCCTTTCTTTTGGCCAAAACTCATTTATTGGCAAATGAGTTGTTCATTAAAACATTTGACCCAACACTTTTTCTGCTGAAGTAAAAATTGATATTGATATGAAAAAAAAATCTTATAGCTAATTATCAAAGATACCTTAACACCCAAAGTAGCATCCACTAATCACATATATTGTTCTTCATTTTTTGTGTCTGTCAATCAAATGCTTATAACATCCATATACTGTAAGAGTTACAATATAGTACCAGTATTTTTAATTCAGGAAAGGTAGAAAATTAGGTGAAAATAATCTCAAACCACGTTTTTGTTTGCTTTTTTTACATATAGGATGGGAATGTGAAAAATCTTCCCTGAAGTTTGGGAATTATTTTCTGGCTAAATCAACCTTATCAAGCAGCCAAAATTCTGCCAAGTGGAGTTTCTGCCCCAATCCCTCCCAATGCTCTGAGCAAACCTGGGACTGGTACCTTATCATCGATTTATTCAGGATTCTTTCACCACCATTTCACTCATCAGCTGTATAAAGGGCAACAGAGAAAGATGGAGTCATCACCTGAAAAGTCTTTACCAAAAAGGCCACTTACTTCTCCTGAGTGTTATAAACTACAGCTGCTGTGAAAGATGTACAGTATCTGCTTAAAATAATCATATGTCATGGTGGTTTGGTCTTATTGTACACATCTTTTTTTTTAATAGAATCTGTGATTCAGACATAGATTTTCATGGAGAATCCCATGCACTAATTTTAACCGTTTATCCTTTCCGTGGAAGCATTTTGCTCTACTATATTAACTTTTGGGGGTTTTTTGGCATCTAATTAAATGCTGTGATCTTGTAAAATAGTTGCTTTCCCTAAAGACATGCTCTACCTTTATAAATAAAGTGGGGAAAATGCCACTAAAAAGATAGAAAAAAATTGTGCTTGAGCATAAGGCTTGGACTGTTAATGCTACATGGTTATTTTTCTTTTTCCTTTCCAGTGTATTAAGGTTTCATTATTTTCCTTTCATTGGCTTTGATTAATCTTTTTATACGGTAACATAGATGGAGCCAATGCAATCTACAACAGCATGTGACAAGTAACAACCCATCTAATTTTAACCTTCTCTGACTGCATACATGTTTTTTGTCCTTGTAGCATTAGAATTGCTAATCTGCCTGTAGCTGAGACCTAAACAAAGCACTGCAAAGTCACATAAATATACAAGAAACCATATTTAGGTTTGAAAGATGAACTGAAATAGCTTGGATTTGGGGGCAAGAAAAGGCTTATTAAAGCCTTCAGGAAAGTCCACAGCATGGTTAGACAGCAGGTATTGTCCACTCCATTCGGTGTGTTGTACCTCATTCACAGAGCATTTAAAGGAACATTTGATTCTTGGTGATATTTCTGTTCCCAGTTCTGGTATTCATGTTTCTCTTGGTCTCTTCAGCACAAATACTCTATCTGTTTGACAAGAATACCTAAAATCATAGGTACAAGGCAGTGTGATGAAAAGCACAAGAACCCTGAGTCTTGACGGTGTTACGTTGTTGACATGTTTTAAGGAAGAAGCATTTAAAGGAAAATCAAGAAGGGCTTAATACTGTACTTACAGGGTGTCATAGGGAAATGCAACATTGAAGAAAGGACATAAGTTTATGAGAAATATTTTTACTGGAAGCACTGTCTTCTAATTGCCAATTGTTCTCTGGAAGTCACATGATACAAGAAAACCAAGACTAAAAACATGACAAAACCACATTTTTGTAACATTAAAAAAAAAAAAAAGCCCTATCTAGACATGAAAACTATTGATGTCTGAGAGGTCAGAGGTCAGAGCCACAGAAGGACTTTTAATAAAACAACTTTTAATAATGTTTTATTAACATTAACTTTCACAGAGAAGTGATTGTAGCAATCATCTTCTGCACCTGCCTACTGGACTGGGACTTAGGTGGAAAGACTACTAGCAGGTGTATCCAAACAATTTCAGATAATGAGAAGCCTAATGTGGTCCAAAGAATTAACAACTATGTGCTTCAGGAACTGTTCTGGTGAAAACGGACATGTCCAAAGACTTTTGGACAAATGAAAAGATTGGTGTGTATTACATACTCTTTGACTAATTCTGCATTAGCTCCACTTTCAGCCTGTAGGTGCTTATGTAGATCCTAAAAACAGGATTGAAAGAACCCAGCAAGCTAAGACAGAGGCCATGTATGCTATGCAGCGCAAGTATTAAAACTTAGAAAAAAACCACTGCTTTGAGAACGACTTTCAGATGGGCCATGCCTTAAGACAAATAGAGAACAGCCTGTTGTGTGCCTTACTGAGTTTTAAGTGTGGAGGAGCACAGTGGATTGTATGAAGGTCTTTAGGACAGAAATTTAGGCACCCATGGGTTGTAGTAGAATAAATAGTCTTTTGGGCAGAAAAAACACTGAAGCAAAGTGGGGGTTCAGAGGGTATGGTTAACTGAGTTTTGAGTTAAAGCATCTAAAACCCCTTTGGGTTTCAGACTTAAAACCCTGATCCTTTACTGCTTTGTGTTTTACGTAGTCATTTGCTAAATGACTTAATAATTTGTAGCAGTGCCTTGAAGCCAAAACAGCTGGTTCCTATAAAGCAAAGTTGGTATAAAATTGAAAGAACACTGCTAGGTCAAGAAACTGCTTTACTTGTTTGCATGCTTTAAACCCCAGAGATACATTATGACACATGTCCCCTAATGGATCTGCTTGTTTTAATGTTGTAGCTTGCCTTGTAAAAACAACAAACTAAACCCCAAACCACTTCTGTACTACCACTAGAACAGCCGGGAGCTTTTAGAGAGAAGGGTTTTTTTGTTTTGTATTTATGAGCCCTTTAATGTTCCCCTCAGCATGTTTGATTTCACTGTATTAACATCTCAGAATAATTTCTATAGACAAGGGAAAAGAAAGAAGCCAGCTGCTATTTCAGAGAAACTATCAGTATAAAAGTTAATCAAGTTTAATAATAGGTGAAAATAATTTCAGGTAATATTTTTGCCTATTGAGCGTAGTACTACAGTGACTTAAAGCTGACTTCAGGTGAGGCTGTTCCATTCCTACTCTCCTCTCCCAAAGCCATAAACACCTGACATCATCTACAGTGCTGGCTGTTCCTGCTTCCATTGGCAGCCCACCCCAGGAAATAAATGATCAGAGACTGGCTTTTACTAAAAACATAAACCAAATAATTTTCTACTGGTTCTTTATACAGACTGCCCATGTCCAATGAGTGGTTTCCAGTGCAGCGGAGGCTGCGTGGGCTGGGAGGAAAGCCCTGAGCAGCTGTGGCTGATGGTCACCTAAACTGGTGTGAAAAATACATGCTGTCTGCTTAAGCACTTCTCTGATTTTACACTGTCATTCATGACCTGCTGCAAAAGTGATCCACATTTTCATCCACAAGCTGGTGAGAACCCTGGTTTTGTAATGCCTAGTGGTGCTGAAGCAAGTGGAGTTAGTTACTCATGTCTGTAAAATTAAGCAAGTATCTGCTTGATCCGGCCTCAGTAGGGAAAAGCAGTCTGCTAAGTACTGTCAATCGCATGAGGTAAATGCAGAAAAAGACTTCTTTCTCTCATCTTGGTCACTGTCAGAAATCTTGCGTAGTATTTATAATAACCATGTGTAAAAATGTTCCAGGTGCAATTTTGAAGATCACTTGTGCCTTTTTTTTTTTTAATTTATCAGCTCAGAAGATGCATTTTAGCTTGGAGAAGAAGAGGCTGAGAGGAGACCTCATTGCTCTCTACAAATACCTAAAAGGAGGTTGTAGTGAGGCTGGAGCTGGTCTCTCCTCCCAAGTAACTAATGACAGGACAAGAGATAATGGCCTCAAGTTGCGCCAGGGGAGGTTTGGATTGGATATCAGGAAGAAGTTCTTTACTGAACAAGTGGTTAGCCATTGGAACAGGCTGCCCAGGGAAGTGGTGGAGTCACCATCCCTGGAGGTGTTAAAAAAAATGGGTGCTTCGAGTGTTTCTTTTCCTTCTTGGAAATAATGTATTCAGTTTCTTTTAAAAGAGTGCATGTAACACCCATTTAAAAAA
>VZZY01009168.1:0-15232 GCA_013400335.1 Eurystomus gularis | reverse complement strand
GAACTCTACCAGTGTGTGATCACCACAGCCCACTGCTTTACAAGCCTTCAGTGGCTAAGCAGTAAGTGAATAACAGAGCATCATTAAACTAGGAATAACTTTTGGAAAGAACTGGGAGAAGTTGCCAAATGTTTCACAAATTCAGAAAAAGAAGATACACATCACTGTACATCTACAGATGTAGAGCTTCTAAAGCATGTGTCATTAATTTAATTATGTTCATATTCAAAGGTATGGGCTGTATAAGGAAACAATATCTGTCTTAGTTATTGAGTCTGTAAGGTGCAGTGCATTCTTATTTTCTTGTTGACTGGTGAGAAAATTTAATGGATGCTGAGTGTTAGGATATCCTAGAATCTTACTCACTGGGTGACCAAATGAGTCTACTCTTGTCTGCTTTTCTTGTGAACTGTAATTTTACCTGAAGTTGCCTCATTATTGGAAAACTGAGAAAACTTAAAAATCTAAACTTTCTCTTTGTCCTTTGAAAGTTGCAAGAAGTTTTTTCTACCTTTTTTTGCATTCAGTGATACTTTGCAATTTATCATATTTTACCATGATTGGTGTTTCACTCTTACAGGTGTGTTAAATCACTTTTTTCTATTTTTATTTTTTACAGCTCAATTTGTTAAGTGATATTGACCTTCAAGTAACTGAAAGGGGACTATAAGAAGGCAGTGGAAGGTCTGTTCACAAGGATTTGTAGCAATAGGATGAGGGGTAATGGTTTTAAGATAGAAAAGGGTAGATTTAGGTTGGACATTAGGAAAAAGTTCTGTAATATAAGGGTGGTTGATCACTGGAATGGGCTGCCCAGAAAAGTGGTGGAGGCCCCATCCCTGGAGTCATTCAAGGTCACGCTCGACTGGGCTCTGAGGAACCTGACCTAGGTAGAGATATTCCTGCATATTGTATGGGGGTTGGACTAGATGACCTCTAGAGGTCCCTTCCAACCCAATACATTCTACGATTCTATGATTATGACATCTTTTTAATGTTATCTGTTTCTGATGGAAAACAGCAACGGAATAGAAAAGGTAACAGAAAAAGTTTAGCCAGTGTTTTCTTTTTATGGCTGGCTATAAACTAGAGACAACAGCTTGCAAACAGTACACTTTGGGAGGCAATTTCTGCTGTAATGAAGATTGCAAGCAGCAGATGGAATTCCTAGGAAAGTCTTTTGTGTCTCTTGGGAGAATTTTTGTCTTGAAAATCACAAGTCTTTTTCAGTTCAGCTGTGTCTACAAGGCTGTACACTGATCTAGTCTAGGCATTGAGAGCAGAAGCAGCTCTATATCACTGTTGTTCAGTCAACTAAGAGATTACATCTTTGAAAAATAAAACACGATTTCGGAATAGAAGAAAACTTGTTTGGTTGGTTTTGTTTTGTTTTGTTTTTTTTTCCTGGTAACTAGTCCTTTATATGTTCTGTGACCTAGATAGCTGAGTTGAATTTCACACAACAGATTCATCAAAAGCCAGTGACACTAAGGCAGGTGAAGGAGCTTGATGGGAGAAAGGAAACTCAAACAGAGGATCTCATATCTATGTTGAACAGTTTCCTGTCATGGAGGTTATAGTGATAGAAAATGCCTGATGGTGAATAACAGTCAGAAGAAGAGAAAGGTGGGGTTTCTGCTTCTTCCCAAACTGCAGGGAGAGGAGATGGCAAAAGAAAATCCAGTTTTGTAGTTGGTCTGCCTCCACTATCTGCCTTCTTTCTCCTGGTGGGAGAAAGCACAAACCAAAAGTGAGACTGGCCTTTCTTAGCAGTCAGTGATAATTCTAAATGTCATTTGCACAGTCAAAAGAATGTACATTATTGCTAATTCTCAGCTATCTGCTACACCGATGTTAAAACTTTACAGAAGAAATTTTTAAGATGCTCATTTGACAACTTGTGATGGCAGATTGGTGTTAATAAGACTGAGAAATTAGTGGTTTCCACAGGTGATATACTTGGCAGGGAAACTGAGAAAAAGATCTCTGCAAAAGCAGCCTGGGACCTGGGCAACCTCCTATGTAAAAAAAAAAAATAGTCTGACTTCCGCATAGGTACCTTTAATGTGTTATTGCTAATTGAAAAGCCCTTTCCTGTCTTATCTTCCTCAATAGCCTACTGTATGACACCACTGCACCTCATATGCCTGCACTGGACAGGTACAAGATTTGCATGGCCATATGGTAATCAACTAGGAAAATTACCTCTCTGAAAAAAAATCCACTCTTCCCTTTGTTCACCCTTCACCCTGAAAGTAGAAAAGGGTACAGAATTTTGGGTCAAATAGGAGAGGGGACCCCAGGACAGCTGATTTATGGTGTCAGTAATGTCTTCTCTACCATCTTTGGCAAGCCCGTTTTAACTATACCAAGGTGGGAGTGTAACTTTTTCTGCTGCACTTTTACACTGTTATTCTTGGGGAAGCAGAGGTTTGTGAAATCCAAGATCAAGAGAGCTGAAACATGGAACTTCATTGGTTTTAAAATAAGCTGTAATGAGACTAGGCTTTGTCCAAGCTATAATAAGAAACATCGTAATATCTGTGTGGAAAACCCATGTCATTATAATGAGTATATGTCTACATTTATAGCTTGATGACAAAAATAGTCTTGATGTGCATAGTCCACTGTGTTGTTTTAGCTCTGCCTACAAAAACTATCTTAGAAGTTTGTGAGTAATTTATAAGAAATAATCTTTATCTAGTCAAGTAAAGATATACAAACCTTTGGCAGGGAATCATTTTTCTCTTTCTGGCACCTTTAGTTTGATTTTACCTCCTTTTTTCTCAGACACACCAAACCTTGAAAAATTCTTTAGTGCCACTATTTAAGCTCAGTTCACAGCGTTCTTGGCTTGTCTTTTATCTTTTTAATCCCTAAAAGAAAAATCATTTTAGAACGTATTTTCTATAACACTTTCTGCTACCATCCTGGTGTTTTTTAAAGACTTATTCAGAACTGAGAACTCATCACTTACGACGCCTGATTCCTCCAGGTCTTCATCTTTAACTGCTCTGACAATTGTAGCCTCAATTTCATCAAGCCAGGGTATTTTTAATCAATCTGACAAGTACATTTTCTAACCTTGGATTATTTTCTGGCAACTGAAAAAGACAATAATATGGATGTTCTCAGGATCTAGACTATGTTCACCGTGCTTTTGAGAACGGTATTAACTGCCTTACACATAAGAGTCAAGCGACACTGCCCTGATCTAAGAACTTTTAGGAAGGCAGTAATTTTTGTACATAAACGAGTTATAGGCAAAATACCATTTCCTCTATGTAGAGCTCATAGCTTTTATATGGATCAGGAAAGAGATAGCAGCTTTGGACCACAGCTGTAAGTCTGAAAGCTACCCTTCTTGGAGAGGTCCATGGAGAACTTTCTTCCATGCTTATGGTTAAGCATTTACAGATATGTCAGGGCATTTAAAGCTAACAGTGCTGTAGTGCATCTGTACCTTTATGCTCTTCTGCACATTTTTCGTTTCCTGTCTTGGTTTGATGCCGCCTACTGCTTTTCTTTGAAGGGATCAAGCAAGTCTCTGGACTTGGACCACCATGCATGTTTTGGAAACTGTTAGGTAGGTCAAATTTTCAATCATGCTGACAGTGTCCTACAGCTATCCAGCTCTTCTGTAAATTGTTGTGGGCTGGGAAGCATCTGTTGCTTGAATAACATTATTTCTCAGACTTCCTGTCACATTTCTGAATCCCCTCTTCCAGGCATTTCACTAGCCAATTCTAACAGTCCCAAAACAGAGAACTGACTTATAAATTCATAGCTCACTGTAAAGTTTTTTCATTTCCCATATTTGAGCGTCTGGGCTTCTGTTTGTTTGGTCTTTAAAGAGGAATACAGCTAGGACATTGCCCTATCATTACCTCATGCAAATTACACAATCCTTGTGTTTCTGTGATAGAGTTTCATAGTTCACACATTCTGCCTGATGAATGGGTCATCATCTGAATATCTTTGAATAAAAGATAGCTGTCTGGTAGATTTTCCCTAAGCTGGTATTTATTGCTAGTAGAAACAGAGGAAAACATTTAGATTTTCTTGTGTTGTGCTTCTGTAGAACTTTAAGCTTTCTTTTAAGAGCTTTTGGCTTTTATCCAGGTTATTTTTTGTTTAATCCTGATATTGTGTTTATTCCTCTAGGCCTCAAGGCCCCCATGAAATAGATCCTTTTATATTCTGATCTCTTCATGCTGGGCCTAGTCAGGACAGACTTTCTGTTCTATAAGTACTTGCTGGAACTAAATTATTTTATGTCTGGACTCCAGTGGCTAAGAATTTGCCCTAGATTTGGCTCAAGGTAGCTTTCAAGGCAGTTTAAAGGTCATTAATTTCATATGAGATAGCATTCTTGCACTGCTAGCAATGAATGGGAGTCTGTTAAAGACTTGAGCTCCTAAGAAGGACTAGAGCTTGTTCAGCTGGACTGAAAACTTACCATTTTTCCTTTGAGATTTCAACCTTTCTTATTCTGTGAAGAATTCTTCAGTATGCAAGCCATACATATTTTCACTTTTCAGAAGATGAGCTAACTTTCTATCAGCCGTACCCTTCAGTGACACTCATGGCTATGTTATTCTAAGGCAGAGTTTCAAAAATTTTAGGTTTTGAGTCAAGTGGATGTGTGGATACATTTGAGTCAAATGGAAATGAGAGTGGAAATTGTCCTCTGAAATACAAAAAAAGCATACATTGTCCATCTCCTTTGTAGCTTTCAAGTAGCTGAGGAGATTTTTTAGCTTTGGTAGTAGATCAAGAACCGTCATCAGGAAAGAACTTAAAATATATTGATTTGGTTTTATTTTTACCTTTTTTTTTTCTTTTTCTTGTCAGTACCTCTAAAAGCTTCCATCCACAAGCAGTGCCAAAAGGGGGAAAAAATCCAATTATTAAGAATAATTTACCCTGACTAAATTTGTATTAGTCTTATGTGCTTAAGATCACATACATGTCCTTCGTATTATAATATACCTGAGACAAGGATTGGGGACAGAAGCTCTTTTATTCTTTCAGTATGCTAGCATCATGTGTGTCAATTTATTTAGTGATGATCACTTATATCCTCTGGTCTTGCAGAATTTGTCTGAGAATAGAGATAGGTATTGGTCATAAATTGTTATCCATTATTTTAATATTCCTTTTATTTAAAAAATATTATGTAAGTAAGGATATTCATTGAACTGACTAATGAATTGTACAGCTTATGTTCACTGGCTCAGTGAAATAAATTATAATGTCTACCAGGCTGATAATTGAATCAATATTTGGTATTTTAAGAACTGGGTTTAGAAGCCTAAATAAATTTGGTGAAAAATACTTTCTCAGACTACTTTCTATGTTGCCCTTCTAATGTATGTGAGTTTTCTTCTTGCTTGGTTGAAATGATAAACCATGATTTATCTTTAGAGGAAGAAGTGATGAATTAATAAGCATGATCAGTGTTTTAAGAAAGAAGTATGTCATACACTTACAAAGGTGCTTCACTATAATCTGCTGTTACTAAATAAATATAACATGTATCTTAAATATGAATATTGTTGCTATCTGTTCATATTGAAAATTGATCTTGAACAAGTTCCCTGAGATAAAATGACACAAGATCAGCGCTGAATGTGAACCACTTGGAGCATTTATGCTGACTTGGGCCTTAAAAATGGACAACCATTCTTGCAAAGAGACTTGTTGCGTCTAAGTATTATTAGGACTTGATGCTGGGTTAGGGGTTTACATTTGGAACATATTGGACTTTTACAGACTGACCCTTTAACCTCTAATATTCCTAATGTTGAAATGTTATGATTAGCTTTTAAAAAGATACAGTTGCTTAAGAAGCTTTTTAACTAGAAGTGTAACACATTCTGGATCAGCATTGTTCTCATATCTTTTAAACACGGCTGGGACCAACTTAATGACAGCATCCCTGGAGTACTGCTAAGCTGAATTTACTTTTTCTCTTACTGACGTTTATAAAGTAAGTTCAGGTGAATCTGTGTTAGGTGTATGTCATGGCTCTGCCTTTACTTTTTCCAAGCTGCTGATCCCACAAAACTTCTTATTTATAAGCATAGCGTTTAAATTGTATTTTTGGAATCATGATTGTATAAGAATTTGGAATGGCAAGACTGTAGAGATAATAATATTTTTTTTTCCTATTAACATTGTATAAATGATTGAAGACTGAAGAGCACTACTACTAGTAGTCAAAGAAGGCAAAGTTTAACATGAAGGAAAACAAAATTGTATTTGTACTTGTTTGGGCTTGCTACATGGTGTGGTTAAGGCATGGCTAAATCAGAAAGATACGGCCTGTGTGTGCATGCTGGAGGTGTACGATGCTAACAGCGTTCCAACTTTTGTGCTTCTGCCTCTTGCTATCTGCCTTGCTTCTAAGTATGGCTTCTATAGTCAGCCACCATGACCATTTCAGGATGTTACTCCATTTCTCCAAAGCTTGTCCATTAAAAAAATTGCTCTCCAAGACTGGTATAAAAGTGTGATGAAACTGAAGTCGTCTCTCAGACTATTTTTTACACTGGAAGCAGTTACTTAAGGCACTGACACTGATTTTCTTTTTATTTTGGTCTTCATCGCTGTAACTAGATGCAAACAAGTCTGATTGTATCTCTGAATTCTCTGATAATGAACTAAAAAAGAGGCAGAGCTTTAAATTTTCACTCTGGCATTAGGCTCATGACTGTCTCTTTGTTTTTTAAATACTTAACAATTTTCCAAACTGTTAGTATACTCCTAACAGAGAACACTAACAAAACTGGGACGTTTTCAGTGACCTACATCCATGCTGATTACCTGTTTCATTATTGTTTGCCCCTAACCAAAGGAAATAAATATGTCAGCAGTAATGAAAATTGAAAGTAGGTCAGTCTACAAACCCTGTGCATTAAATCCAGTACAAGATATATATTTTTCAGAAAAAAAAAGAAAAATAAACATGTAAATGAGAGGCTGTTAAGGGGTTCATAGTATTAGTTAGAACAATTAGCAGAGAATTATTAAATTATCTCTTCCTTCAGTGCTGTGTAGCTTAACACTCTGGGAAACAAGAGACATGACAAAGACTTTTATCTTCCTTGAAAGAATTTGAACAAGATATTAGAATTTACTTAGCTGATGCCTAAATTCTCCTTTCCTTTCAATGGTCTTGGCAAGTAACTTTGAACAAAAAAGACAGGAACCTCAACTGTTTCAGCAAAATCTGAAAAGAGCTTTCATAGCGAGGGAGGAAGAACTTTATATTTGGTTAGGCGAATATTTTGCTTCCTATATGGAAGCTTTAATCCTAGCTCAAAGAGGGATGAATATGTGTAATGATATGTTATCGTAGCTGGATGTTATCGACACTGGATGTCCGCTGTAATTTATACATACAAAATTTAGGGTATGTTCATCTGATACGTACTTCTGAGGGAATGGATTCTGATAGCAGAGCATGTACATTGTACATCTAAGGTCCTAGTTTTAACTGCACTTAGCAGTTCCCCTTTCTGTGGTTGTGACCTGTGGAATGGAATCTTTCTGGGTTGGAATAAATTATTTCAGACTGTAATGTGAAGTTAACATGTAATATCACTTTAACCTTGAACCTCAAAGGAGATATACAGGATGGTGCCTTCTCAGTGAACATTCATTCATCAACACCTGTTTGAAGGTTTGTCCATCCCCATCTTTATGTCCCAGAAAAGGCTCCTCAGTCTCTTTATGCCCCAGTAGACTAGTCATCTGAACTCTCATAACCAGGGGAACTTTGTAAGTTGTGCTAGTATAAACCCTGATTATTTCAGCTGTATGTTTTCAGAGCTCTATTCTCAAGCACAAGTTTTATGTATCAGAACTGAAGGGGAAATATGAAGCCTTGCAGCTTCCCTGGGCAAAAAAATGAATGAAAATAGATGCAAGGGATATTACTGCCTGTAGAATTGGAACTGGCTAGAATAATGTTATAAAGTTAACTGTCTTCGTAGTGGTCCATCTGGAGCTGTGCTCTGCATTTGTGGATAAAACAGTGTTGATTACACATCAGTCTTTTTGCTACTGTTGAACAGTGCTTGCACAGCAACAAGGCTTTCTCTTTCTCTGCTCACTTCCCCCTCAAAGGACAGTAGGTTGGGGGTGACCAAGAGTTTAGGAAGGGACGGTTGACCTCAAATGACCAAAAGGATATCCCACAACACATGGAAAAAGCTTTTCAGGGAAGTGGTTGTGTCAGCATCCTTGGAGGTAGATGTGGTACTCAGGGAATTGGTTTAGTAGTGGACGTGGTAGTGTTAGGTTTGCAGTTGGACTCAATGATCTTAAAGATCTTTTCGAACTAAATGATCCTATGACATCACGCCCGGCAATGAATGCTCAAGGAAAAGAGGGGGAAGGAGGGATATTTATGGTTATGGCATTTGCTTTCCCAGGTAACTGCTAGGTGTGCTGAGGCCCTTGTTTTCAGGGAGTGGCTGGATATCTTCCTGCCCATGGAAAGCAGTGAATTGATTCCTCTTTTTGTTTTGCTTGCATGTGCTGCTGTTACTTTTTTTATTAAACCCTCTTCATCTTGATCAATGAGTTTTTTAATCTTCCTTCTATTTATCTCCACACCCCAAGGAGAGCGGATTGTGTTAAAGGTAGGGTGGGTGTTTGACTGCTGGCTGGGGTCGACTCACCATGGTCCTCTTTAACACCCATCACGGGGCCCTAGGAATTCAAGAAAAGGACAGCAGTTGGGAGAGTTAAGAGGTAAAACTTAGACTGGGTGTTGCTGGAAAGTGGAATATTTGTGGGGAAGCTTTTGTTGTTGTAAAGTGCGGAAGGGAGAACAGATGGAGTTTCTCTGTGTGTGTAAGTGGTCCACATTTGCCAGTGTTGAGATGATGTTACTTTGATTTTGGTATGCAGAAATTTTTTGTTGTTGTTCATGTAAGTGCAGTTTATGAGGAGTGTGTGATGAATGTATATTTTAACAACAGTTCTTAACTATGTGTTTCACAGAAGTGAGAGCTGGAAAGCAGGGGTTTCTGTGGCAAGGTGTTGGAAGTGGGTGCTGTGGGGTGGACTCTGTGAGGAGAGGCCAAGGCTACCCTGGAGCCAGACAGAGCCAGTTTCAGCTGGCTGCAACCTACCCACCCCAGGGCACAGCTGGGCCCCACAGCCAAATATGCTTTTCCTCAGAGAAAGCATGTTTAAGAAATGACAAAACGTTGCTCAACAGGGAAGACTGAGGCAAAAAGTCATAGCAACAGCCCTGAAGATGCCAAGGTCACTGAAGAAGGAGGGAGAGGAGGTGCTCCTGGCACTGGAGCGGGGATTCCTCTGCAGCTCCTGGTGAAGACCATAATGAGGCAAGTTGTCCCACTGCAGCCCATGGTAGAGCAGATATCCCTGTTGTAGCCTGTGAAGGACTGCAGCTGCAGGAGGTAGACATGTCCTGAAGGAAGCTGCAGCCCATAGAGAGCCCATGCAGTAGCAGGCTCCTGGAAGGAGCAGTGAGGTGTACCACAGAAGCATGTTAAGTGAAGGGAAGAGGGAGAATGCATATAACAAGATTAGGACAAAAACATAGGTCCTTTAGATTTTAGGATACCATTGATAAAAAGGAGATTAAACCAAATATTCTAAATCTTAAACTGCCATTGTCAGCAAAACAAACAATGGATTACATTTATAAATAACATAAAATATAAAAATGAATAGCATTATATTAATAGGTAGATTTTTTTTCTTGATAGTAAATGCCATAAGTAATTTTTATGTTTCTTTGTGGTGGGCTTGTGCCAGGATAAATAGTTATTGAATTGTGGCATGGAATCATATATTATAACAGATAATAATTGCTGGCACACACAAAACAAGCATTAATGTTTAACAGACTCTGGAGATCATGGGTTCTGCTGACTGTTTCATGAAGGCTTATACAGAAAGTGAATGTATTGTGAACCGTCCTTTTTTTCTCCATGAATCTTTATTGTTCCAATATTAAAAGTACTTTTTAGGAATAAGTGTTCACCATTTCTCAAGCACAGTAAGGTTTTTAGTTAATTATTACAAATCTTACAAAGAGAATATTTCTTGATAAGGTTGCTGAAAGAGTTATTTTCTTTAGGCTCCTGTTTTTCCTTTTAGTGATGCTTCTAATTTACTAGAAGTCCATTTATAAAGTTCCTTTCTTTTTTGCTGTATTTAAGCAAGGAAAGAAGACCTGAAGTAGAAGACCAGTGTTGAATCTATGAATGATTTAAAATTACATACTTTTGGTCAGCAATAAGCTGACTAGTAAAATAACAGCAAATGCTGCCTACAATAATTAGATTATTTTCGTAGTTTACCAACACTTGATGAAAGAAGAACAAGACAAATTCTAGTGTAAGTCTAATAAAAGAGCAAACTTTCTCTTCTAATAAAAAGTTTTAGATAAACGGGGCTTGCCTGCTGTTTATAATAGTGTATTTCCGAGCTTAGTACTTTCATGGGACAAAAATAACACACATAGGCAATTAAACTGTTTAGTTAGAGAAAACAAAGATAAACCAACCTTTTGAGAAAAGGTGGAAGGGATTGTGGATGATCTGCCATTGAATAAGGGACTTTACAGTTATCCCTTTTATGATATCGGTAACCAAATTCCATCTGCAATCATTAAGACAAGACATAGAATATTTCAGCTTTCTGGTGCAAAGAGTTTGTTTGGTCTGTGTTTCATTTTGTGAGTCTATGTACAGAGATACTTAGAAGTGTTTTATTTCTTATAAATAATCCAGATTAGTATACTATGTGGTCAGAAAGTCAGGCTGAGTAATGAGTCAAATTCATCACATAAGCCGTTTAGGAGAAAGAATAGGAGAAACATCGGTCATGCAGCTAATGAAGGTGTAGACCAGATAGACATTTTATAGATTGTTAACATTTTTTTTCATTCAGTGGATGAATGAGTAGTCAATCCACAAAATTTAGAGAAGATGTGTTACCTACAAGTGGCAGGTAGTGTAATCATTTACACTAAATGTAAGCAATTAAGGATATACCTAAAGATGAACGTGTAAGGGTAGCATCAAATGGAAACTGTTATGTTAATACCAAATGAATGAGTAACAGGAATCACAATTTTATCATGGGTATAGAATAGGCAGATAATGCAGAAAAGTGCCATGTTGTTGACTAAACCTCACCAAACTGCTTTGCAATGAAGTGAAACAAGTAGGTATCATGAATGGAGGAACAGTTAATTTGTTAGTGAAGCATGAAAACATATTATCAGGGAAGAAATAGTGAGTCATGGTGAATTGTTTTGATAAAATCCCTCACAGTGTGAAGAAAAGTTGGATGTACCTAAGCTCTTAAGAAAAGTGATAACTAAAATGCTTTTTAGGAGAACAAGCTAGCTTCAGCTTCATCCCTGACTATTGATCCACTATGTGACCCATATAAATTTGCTATATATGTCAGTATTAACAAATTAAACAGAGAATCTTTTTGTGCAGACCATGGCATCTGCTATGGGCCCTTCTGAATTATGCTTCCCATGCTAGTCATCAGGCCCGTCTTCTTAAGTCATTGTAAAAATGGAGGGTTTTGGTATGAAAGTCTGAAACCAACGGCAAAACTCTTTTATTTCAGCTGGGATTGTTATTTCCAATCAGGGATTTATTAGAATGTTTATTTAGAATCTGGCTTCCACCTTTGACCACATACCAGTAAGTTGCTTCTTAAAAGTATGAACAAGCAGGAGACACAGAAAATATTAATTTTTTTATTTATGAAGGGCTACATTTCTGTAGCTGTCTCTGAACTGATGGACATGAGCAGAACTGGGCACTCTGTCCCTCTTACTGTTAAACCCATGTTTTCTAATATACTTGATAGTCTGTTCATGAAAATGCTTTCTGCCTTATGAAAGTTTTAAACTGCTGAGTCTGAAAAATGTCTGAATTGGGTTTTCTTTTAAAGTCTGAAAGTTATCTGAGTAGTGGATTATTGTTACTAACTTGTTTGGATTGGATTGTCTGCAGCTATGTAAGTACATATTGCTTCCAATCCACTCCCCAATGACTTTCCTGTTGTAATACAATATAAGGTTTTAAAATTACTTTAAATTGATTAACCTTTGAGGTCTTGTCTTTCCCCTCTGTCTTCCTTGCTTCCCCTTTTCCTCCTTTTTTTTTTTTTCCTTTTTTTTTTTCCTTTTTTTTTAAATTAAATCAAACAGCTGGGAAAAACTGCTTTTGTAGAAGCATTTAACTGCATACCTTTCCTAGGCATACTTCATTACACCAAAGTATTTTCTTAAAGGCAGTTTTGATACATTCTTCAGCAAATTACTTTACTTATAATCACTATGACTTTTGTATTCCTACCTTTCCGGGTGCAAGAACCCATAATAATTTGGATGTCTGTCAGCAATCAGAAAGCATGATGGGGGCAACGTAGATTCATAGATGCAGATGCCTACCATGGAAGTAACTGCCTTTCAGATTCACAAGTCAAACCCTTGTTCCAGTTTTCTCTAGGGAGGAAACAGTCTAACCTTTTCTTCTCTGGCTCTGAGAAACAGCAAGTGAAGAGGAGAAACTAAGACTTTGCACAATATTTCATCCTGTCCACATTGATGGAATGGTAAGAACTCTCTTAGAGTGCCTGTCTTTACTAAGATCTATGGTCCACAAGCATGATGTGTCAGGGCAGTAGTAAGGGATGAACAAAACAGGGCAGCATTAGTCTTAGCCTACTCCTTCTTGCTTGTTTATAAGAGCTTTGAACACCTGTTAACCAAATACATTTTTGTCTGTTTGTTTTAGAGTTTGCTGCATTTTAAAGAGTGTAAGTATTGAAAATCTCATAGTACTTTGAGTGTTATGAATGTTTCTATTTTTAAACCAATTATATGTGATTGCTCTTTATTTTAGAGGGTTTAACTAAAACAAATGCACCTTTTTATCTAATTGGAAGTCTCTGTAGAAGGAATCTTTTTGGATGTATATTGGCACTTCTTTTCATTATCAAGTTTTTCATAGTGCACTCCAGTTTCTATTTTCAGATTGCTATTTTTTCTTAATTTTCTCTTTGTGTCCATTTTCACAGTTGTTCCATTAGACACTGTTCCACTGGCCATTCTTTGTTCTTTTCTTGACAATTTCTTTAATGTAAACTCAATAATATTTTGATACTACAGAAACTTTCAGATCTTTGGGGTTGGAGAAGGTCAACCTTCCCCAGCACCTGATTCAGGAAATTATTGATTAAATGCTAACACAGGACACATATTAGAAATTTAGAAAACATGGGACCTCAAGTCTGTGCTGGTTGGGCTACTTTGTGAAGACAGGAAGAGTTAAAAAATTTAACAACCTCTTTTATCTAAAAAAAAAGTTTATAGTGGCAGGTATTTGTTTTATGAAGGGTAAAGTCAGGTAACAGCATCAAGAATAAATAAGTACCTGTGGTATTAACAGATCAATTGTGCAATACCAATAGAAAATCTTGACATATGGCCCTTCAATGACTTCCAGAGCCAAGGGAGAATGTAAATTTTAAAGTAATGCATTGAAATTCTCTCTCTTTGGATATTTACCAGCCTGATCTTCATTTAAGCACTGCCCTTGAAAATGAGTGCTGTGTCCTACTACGCTGAAGCATCATAAGAATCTTAATCTAGTAGTTGCATGATGCGCTATGATGGGTTGACCTTGGTGAGCCACCAGGTGTCTACCAAGCCACTCTATCACTCCTCTACTCAGCAGGGCAGGGAGAAGAAAATAAGATGGAAAAGAACCTATGGGTCAAGATAAAGGCAAATTTAATAAAGCAAAAGCAAAGGCTGCATGTGGAAGCAGACGAAAAAGAAAATATTTATTCTCTGCTTCCCATCAGCAGGTGATGTACAGCCACTTAATGGGAAGTAGGGCTTTAGTATGCATAGCAGTTGCTCCAGAAGACAAACATCATAATGATGGATGCCTCCCTGCCATCTCCTCCTCCTCCTCCTTTCTCTTAGGTTTTGTTGCTGAGCAGATGTAGTATTGTATGGAATTTCTCTTTTGGTCAGTTTGGATAGGTGTCTTGGCAATGTCCCCTCCCAAGCTCTTGCCCACACCAGACTATTGGCCATTGGGACTGAGAGGGGGGAATGCTGACAATGACAACCTTGAACAAGTACTGCTCTGCAGTAGTGAAAACATTGGTGTATTATCAACATCTTTCTAGCTACAAATCCAAAGCACGGCACTATGGAGGCTCCTATGGGGAAAATTGACTTCAATTCCCAGACTTAATACATGCACAGATAGAACAATGTCTGTAGCCTGTTACATACCCACCCTTTCTGTGAAACTTGCTTAAACCTACTTGATCAAGAAAGACTGAGAAAACACTTCTGTTCTGCTTGACAGCTGCCCAATGCTTTGTTTTCTACTAATGTTACTATAGCTGCGGCATTCGTTATTTATTCAACCTGAGGGATTATTTTTGAGTATGAGTTTGTATTTTGAACTTAGGAAATTACATTTTCTGCTTCTGCCAAGAAAGATGAGGATTCTTGAGCTATGTGGTCTTCTTATTAGCCAATTTAACTTGAAGTTTTCTGTTAACTAAAGCGAGCAGAAATTGTAAAAACAGATTAGGCTGTCTCAGAGTATGGGATGTTACCAATTATTTTTTTGGTCTTATTTGAGCTTCTTGCATCTATAAGATCTGACACAAAAGCTTCATAGGGTTTTATTGTGAAATTCCTTCACATGTAAAACACAACTGTAGTAAGAACTATCTTGGCTGAAAATTTTTAAGGCCTTTAACAGAGTTGGCATTAGTCAACAAGGGTTAGGCAGTCATGATTCCAGCTGTATCACTGCCCGATAGATGCTCTGATCATTCTGTTGTGAGGAGTTTTCTGATCTTAGCTGGAACTGTGAATGAGTCTGGGTTTATATCTCTCTAGACGATCAATGGAGTCAGTAGTCTGCCTTGACAAAGAGGTGAAGGTGCTTCCCCTTCAGAATGAGAAATAATTTGTGTATGTGTACATGTATTTGATTTTGTTCTCCTGATTATTTTAATTATTTAAGCAGTTTTTCATTAAGTCAGACTATTTTAAAGTAGTGGACAGCATTTGGTTACTTAAGAAAAGGCATAGAAGTTTTCTCCTAATGAGCTAGAAGAGCCTTATAGTTACCCATGACCTGAATTACCATTGCACCCATGTTGTACTGATTCAGACATC
>VZZY01009167.1:38255-54686 GCA_013400335.1 Eurystomus gularis | reverse complement strand
TTCTGTCCTTATCTCAACTTTCTGGCCCCGTGTTGGGCGCCAGAAGCTGTGGTGGTTTAGTAAAGCTGCGCGGTTTGGTCCCGCTGGCAGCTGAGCCACATGGCCACTACCTCTGCCCCCCTGCCACGAACACAGGAAAAGAAGTTTTAAAATGCCCTTTTGAGTTGAAATAATGAAAGTTTAATACAGAAACACGTAAGAAGCAATCGCAGTAACAAAAGCAATAACAACAGTAAGAAAGAAGCAAGACACAGAAACAAGCAATACTGGGGACAAAGGGAGGGAGCGGAGCGATCACACACCCCGAGTGTCCCGCCGAACCGGGAACTGGCCCCAGGGCATGATGTCAGCATGGTATGGAATAGCCTGGCTGCACCAAATTAACCCTGTCCTGGCTGAACCAGGACACACACTCAGACCCATGAGCCCTGGAAGGAATGCTGGCTCCACAGCCTTGCTGTGCCAGTGGGACGGGCGTGCTGCTGCATAGATTGGAATTTGGGGCAAAAAAAAAAGAAAAAAAAAAAGGCAAAAATGCGGGCATAAGTTAAAGCTGAAAGAGCTCTTAGAAAGCTTATGCTATCCTCCAGACAAGTTCTATTGATTTTAGTTGCCAAGACACATTTCTGAATAGCATAAAGTAAATACTGCTGTTTTAGCCAAGTTTCAGGGTTAACATATATACTACATCTGTGCATTTAAAAAGTTGGCATTGGTTTTTGCCCTATTGACATCATCCAGAAGTTTTTATTGATTTAAATATATCCGAAAGCAATTTGAATATGAATATTTATGTTTAGCAAGGAAAAGGAAAACGCCAGCCTGACCCACTGGCTTAATCTTCCTTAAGGGTTGTGAGTAAATGCCATCGCTCAAGCGTCATAGTTCAATTCCCAGTGCCACCTCGGAGGCTTGGAGTCCCCTTCCATGTTAAAAAGCAAATTTTGCTCCTGCAGCACCAGTCAGGATTGCTCTTGGATTAGGCTGATGGCACAGAAGGAAAAGTCATCACCTGCTTTCTGCAGTGCTAATGAGACAATTATGCAATAAGGTAAATGTGCAAATAATTTTGCCATAGGCGTGAATGTCAAGGGGCCAAGTGTGGGTGTATATATTTTCTGGGAGATGAATTTTGTTTAAAGGCATGAATACTAGTGCAGTGAATAAATAAGGGGAGGGTAAACCCGATCCTATGAGCTTTTAAATCTTAATGCTGATCTGACCTGTTAAACACTTTCTTTCTATTTAGGAAATGTGTGGTGTAAGCCTGTCCTCAAAACTGCTAACTCTTTCTTCCTTTTGTAACAACACAGGGAAAATTAACTTCCTACTGAGACAAAGTGAGATCAGCTTAGTCTTTGTACTCTAAGCCACACACTAAACATTGGTATGTAAACAATTTGGAGGCTTTTCACGAGGATACAGAAAAAAACTTCTAAAAACCTCTGGATAATGAAGAAGGGCAAGCAAATGTGTTGAGAAGAGAACAGAAAGGATCCCGGAGTCTTTTTTGTTCTTAACTTAGTGCAACAAAATTTTACAGAACATAATGAGATGCTGGGGAGGAGCAGCCGTCACCTAACATGATTTATTCTATTAGTGCAGACTATGGGCTGTGTCACTTTGCCCTCTCTGTAAATTGAGGTCAGTGTGTGTCACAAACACAAACCCTCCTGAGAGTGAATCATGGCTGAGATTGAGGTACGTGTGTTGGGTGTCACCTCAGTGGGAATTACACGTGGGGTTTGTCACAGGGCTGCACATTGTGTGACACTGGAGCTAGCAGGTCAGACTTTATCATCACTGTAAGGCCTTAATCTCTAGCAGACTTAATCCTGTAGAGCCCACCCAGGTCAAGACCTGGCATTCTTCTTGTTCTTTGGAGTCATTACAGGAATTAATCTATTGTAATATGCTGTAGCCTGACTGTTGGAGTTGCTTGTCCTGGTGAACAATGATGAGGTGTATTCCAGTGGTGTCTTAGCAAAAGGTGAGTGGCAGCTGCTCTGCATCAACAGAATTCCTTGTTCATTAAAGCAAATGCATGTAGCAGTAACAGCAACCTTTGAAAGCGCTGTGTGAAAGTGTTATCAACTAGACAGGCTATTGGAGCAGAAGGAATGGGAGATTTCTGCTTGACTGTCCAGATTTAACTACCGAGGGCCAAACAGCAAAAGGTTTCTTGGGCAGTTCTCTGCACTGACCAAAGTGGGGGTTTTGAATATTCAGAAGGCAGTGGTGATTTTCCTGAATTAAAACTGGATCTGGTTGTTTCTTTTTGTAACACCATAACCACCGCTTACATAGAAGCCTCTGTTCCTTTAATGATTGCCTGGTAGAGAATTAAAGCTGGCAAGAGGGAGCCTGAGCTGAGCACTGCTGAGAAGTCTGTTGGCATTTTCTTTTCCTTGACAGGGCTTCAGGCCTTGCTGTAGGGAGCTAGCATGGGAAATCAGTAATAACTTGTCAAGGAGAAATGGCGACTAACCAGTAAAAGTATCTGAGTCAAACTAAGCTGCTAATGTATCTAAAAATGTGTGTGGAGTTAACATGAACTATATGGGCTGTAAATTAAGATAACAGCCAAGCCTTGCTAATCTGCACTTCACTAGACCACACGCCTCTTAGTGCATGCCAGAAATGTGCAGATGGGCTGTCTGGAGCAGTGAAGGACTGGGAAATGAAATAGCTTGGCCAAGACCACTGCTGCTGTTAGAGGCGAGGGAGGGGAGGGATTCCTTGGGCTTCCCTGAAGAGGTGTGTCACTTCTCTGGTTCCTTCCTGTGGTTCTGGGAAGGGAGGAAGAGAGCTGTATTGTGAGTTTGAGAAACTCTGTTACCTCCTGAAGCTGAGCTTTTCCTGGTGCCAAGCTGAGTCCTGAGCTTGGAGGAAGGGAGCACGTCTCTGCCAGAAGCCCCCTGCTTGGTGTCCCTTGGGTCTAGCAGGTTGTTCTCTGGGTTTTGACATTGCTGAATTGTTTACTGGCTGCTCTTTCCCGCATGGTCCACAGGAATTGACCACTGAAATTATTTCAGCCCTGAGAGGGATTATCTTTCACAGAGAGTTAACAGGACTTCTTCTTGGATGTTGCTTCAGGGCAGGTTCCTCTCCCCTGGGCCAGTGGAAGGGGATTGTTAATCTGGGAACCTGGGTCTTTTTGTGATAGAGTGTGAAGCCAAAGGGTCTTTTCATTTGGATTTGTGGTTTGCTCATTTGTGGTGTGGACAGAAGGTAAAATAGCTGAGTACAGGTGTTTCTCCAAAGCCTGCCTTTCTGTATTAAGAAGGTGAGACAAGTTCTCCTGAAGTCTGCCATGAGGGCATTGTTCTCCCTCAGCATCTCTGTAGCTACTAAAGATAAATAAAAGTAGGTAAATGATAAATTCTGTGTGGGCAAGCCCAGCTCTGGGCAGTCACACAGAAGTCTAACGATGAAGAAAAGATTTAATACATTGCCAAACTGTCACTGTGCGTAGCCAGGAGGTCAGCACCCTTGTAATTATGAAGTGCTGAAGCCAAGGGGAAAAGCCAACATTAGCAGAAAGACGTGATTGTTTTAAATTCTGACCACCTTACTGGGTGGCTTCCCTGAGAAGATGTTCCAGATGGCGTCTTGGCATAAATGAATCCATTTCAAAACATCTGCAGGGTTTCTTAGAAAACATGGAGTTTAACAGACAGTGCACATGTTCTTCTTTGCCCTTCTGGTTGGTATTTTGATTCAGGAAGGGAATGCAGGCACTTGCTGTTCATACTGTCAAGAGCTCTTAGACTGGAAAGTTGCTTAAAGTTGCTTCTCAACTTTTTTTTTTTTTTCTTAAAAAAGGGCTCCAGATAATATAAAGCAGTGAGGCAGCTAAGTCCTCTGGGACTGTGTGCACATGTACGTGTGTGTTGGAAGAGTAGTCTGCCTTGAAAACCTCCCCTGTCCCTCCTGCCCCCGAAGTGCAGCCCATTGCGCTGAGAGGTCAAATATTCGCTGGCTTGAGTGACAGGATCTTTAACAGCGTCGTTTTCATCAGCGAGCCAAGTCATGTGCCCACTTGTCTGTCATATCTGTACTTGAATTGCTTAAATATTGTTTCAGACGGGGAGGTTTTAATCTGGATATGCAGAGAGGAGTAATGCTGTGGGGGGATGTTTAATTGGCTCCCAGCAGAGCAGCAGTGGTGTGTGGGTTTTTTCCTCTAGAAGTGTTACCATTTTCACGTCCTATTAATGTCCTCTGGTAGTTTAAATCCAGCATCGCATTACAGTGGAGTTTGTTTCCCTCCCAGACTGAATACAAATGAAGGTCATTTACTTGTATTTTTAGAAGGTTCGGAAAACTTAGGAAATTGGTAGCTTTGAACAGCATTGTTGACTGTTGTATGTCTGCACAAAAATATTTCCAATAAACCTTTTATTAAAGCAACCCGACAGACCAAGGCTTGTTTGTTTTATCTCCCCCGTAAGTTTTGCAGCAGGAGTTCAGTGTTAAATGCATTTGAGATTTAACCTGTAAAGCTGGTGAGTGGATTCTTTTTATTTTTTTCATGACTTTCTAGGTGTGTTTTAAGGGCTTGCTTCTGTTAGTGCCAAGAACACGGCTTGGGTTCCTTTAGTGGGTCTTGAATCAGGCCCCAAAGGTAAGACAAGTATGGCAAAGAATGGTTCTGGTGAGCTTACAGCAGGTACCTGATGCCTGAATAATCTCTCTGGAGGGAAAACCATATTTTTATATAAGCTAGATGGACAGATATTGTCCTACAAACGATACATTTTATCTCACCAAGGCTTCACCAAAATAAACATGGGAAATCTCTTGTCCCAGCTAAGTCACGTAGACACAGCAGGGGAAAATTAAGCCCTAAGATCTCCTTTGCTTCCTTCTTGCAGCTAAATTTGCAAGAGGCTTTTTTAATACCGGTCCTGCCAGCCCCTGTGTTTGCAGGGGTAGAGCAGTCTGATGATGTGTCAAGATGTGAGGTGACGCAAGACTAGGAGACGTGCCTTTCTCCAAACCCTCCTGAGTGCTAGGGCAGGATCTCTCCTGCTTCTGCCTGATCAGGAATATCACATCCAGTCTCTGCTGATGGTGCTTGGCTGATGCTGCAGAGCTTGCTCGTGTTGCCTTGCCTGAAGAAGTACCTCTCAAGCTTGCTTGCCTCAAGCAAGACTGACAGCATGAAGCACCACACAAAGGCTCTCATGTCCCCAGTAGCTCTGCAGCCATATGCTCCAGGGGGCACGTGCTGTGATCCTCTCTGCTACAATATGTTCTTTCCATTTAACAAATATTTTTTCATAGTGAGCTGTGAACCACCTTGTCCCTCACTCTGGGCCTGCTGGGAAGCTGGGGGCTGGCACACCAGAGAGCCTCAGCAGCTCGGCCAGGCAAGCCTGGGCTGCAAGACCTCAGGGCACGGGCAACTCAAGGCAACAGCAGCATCCTTTCTGAACATCCATCCTTCTTGCATCATGCGTGCACCAAGTCAGGAGTGAGACTCAAGTCACAGCTGAAGTGAAATTTGCAGAAAAGATTGGCCTTACTCAATTTTTGGGGACCATGGGGAAACACGCGTTATAAGATCTCTGCAGAAAGTAAAAATGTATGAGCTTTAACAAAGAGATCTTTTTGTTCAAATATTAATAGATACGAGAATTAAACAGATTTTTATCAGGAACAATATGCATATTTATATATAGTCTGGCTAAAGCTTTTCCTCCTTAGGGTGCTATAACTTGATGAATGTTTTTTTTTTTCCTTCTAGATTGCCGACAGAACCATTTTTAAGAGCACAGAGAGGCTTTTTTAAAACAAAAAATTACTTCTGGATTTTTAAAAATGAGGAAACAAGAAGGAAGTGTAAGCCAAATTTCCCCTCTTCCCTTTATGAGTTTTTGCTTGAGCATATTTCAGAACACTTTTATCCCAGAAGGCAGAGCCAGTACCTGCTTTTCCTTTGCAGAGAAATAAGCCAGCGATGGACTCCTTGTGTATCCCTGTTGTGCCGCAGTGAACGCCTGCTCCTTCCCTGGGCCTCCGCAGCAGCAGTCCAGCCCATGAGCGTGTAGCGGCAGGAACTTTGCTGTATGTATAAGCTTCTCACACATCTGGGCAATCAATTATACTGAAGCAAAATTGATGATAAAGTCGCAGAAGCTTTATTCAGTTGGTGGTGGGAGAACACGATGCTTAGCCAACTGCTCCCTGCACTGTCATCTCTTGTACAGCGCACTGAAAGGGAAATGATTCTCAGAATTGTTAAATATAATGGATTGCTGCTTTAAACCCCTTCTTAGAGACATTAGTTGACTAATCACCTCAGAGACTTTCCCTCTAACAGTTTGACAGGCAAGGCTGTGGGGGCGTCTAGTGCTCACGTCCCAGAGCCAAATATTTGCTGGAGCAGCTGTTAAGTCTGTTGCCGGCCGTCTTCGGAGCCTCATTCCAGACCAAAGGAGAATTAAAATCCCTAAACCTGTAGATTAATGCCCAGGTCTGAAATGGGACTATTAAAAAATAAAAGTGTAACTGAGAAAGGTCTGGTTGAAGAATGTTAAACAAGAATATTTCAGAAACCTAATCCTTTTCTGTGAGTGCTGCTGCAGCAGTACCCAACCATGTAACACTGGTCCTCTCTCCACTGCAGTCCCGTGCTTCTTTGAGCTCACCTAGCATTTGAGGTGCAGCAGGTCCTCAGAAGCTTGGAAGGAGCAATGGGTTTCCTCTTGCTTCCTCCTCAGCAGAAATGTGGGGCTGCAGAGAAAGGAGGCTTGAAACATCACTGAAAGCTACTGCTGGTTTTGTCTGTCCATGCTGAGGAGTGAGCTCTGGGGCAGATGGTGAGTGGGCTGTGTCTGAGATGGGGGCTTGGTGAACCATGCTGGAGAGACCTTGCTGCAGTGGCCACACTCTGCCAGAACACGAACCATGAGGAAGCTTGATAGGAAGGAGTTCATGTTGTGTTTTTTTTTAATGCCATGACTGATGTGATGGACAGTGGGGTGATTGTGGAAGAGATGGTCCTGGTTCCCCTCTGCACTTCCCATTGTATCAGGTGCTGCCTCTGAGGGAGTCGTGTTGTTGAAGTTGTGGGGATACTGAGCTTCCTGGGTCACATAAAGCAGGCACTTGAGTGATGAAGCTACAAGCTTGCAAGGCATTCTGGCACTTAAATCCTGCAGTGAAGTGTCTGCAAGCCTCAGCGCTCGTACCACCTTGCATCTGATGGCTTGGCTGGCACTGACCTACAGCCTGATCACAAACATCCAGCACAGTTACCACAGTAAAACAAGCTTGGTCTTAACAAATGCCACGGAGCTGGTGGTACTTGCCGGTAACCATGACAATTGCCATCTCGCAGTCCCTCAGGAGAAAAAAAGACTAGAAAAAAGGGACTGTGGGTTGAGTTTGTATAATGCTCTAGTTTCGTAGCTGTGCTGGTCCATCTCCTCCCTCCATTTCTCCACATTGTGGAAGGAACTGCCTGCAAGCATGCTCATGCAGGTGCTTTGTCTGGAACAAAAATGTAACGTGGTCCTAGCATCAGGTCATTTGGATCTGCCCAATATCAGAGTTTGGAACTGTGTACCTACTTCATACATGTTAATTAAATCCTGTATAACAGCTGTACATAGCTACCTGTATATAGTGAAGGTGGCATTTTAGCTTTAAACCAAGAGCCTGATTCTGACTGCGCAGTAGGTCTACAGCAGTTGCTTTTGGTTTGCACTGATGTAAACTGAGAGTCACTTTTTCCCCCATAACGAGACATTTACAATCATGCGCAGACTGTCCGATGTGTGAAGTCAGTTGGATTCTTTCTCTCAAAAACAAACATTGAGGGAATTAGCAGCTGCGTAAGCCACTATTTACCATTCAGGTAATAAATCATAACAGAGAGCGCACAACATGCTGGCATCTTCATCTCAGAGGAGCAACATCCGTTAACGGGACAGGCTCGCCCTGGGGCAAGTGGCCACAGTGCTATTGAGCTCCAGGAAGTTGGTGGGCCAGCTAGGTCACCTCTGTACCCAGCAGCATCAAACATTCTGCCAGCCTATCCCCATCAGCTTTCAAAGTACTTTCTAAACCTGATGGAAGGAAGTTGCTCAGTATCTTGGAAAGGAGAGAAATTTTAGTTTATTGCTGCGTTATTGCTAATGGCTGACATGATATTCACTTGTCCCAGCTTAATAGCATTGACAAGATCTGAAGTGGTGCCTTCCTACTTTTTTGTTTTCAAGTTCACTCACAAAGACAAACCAGCGTGGGCCATGCCCTGAGCTGCTTCAGCATTGAACACAAGGAAGGCTTGGTGGAAAACAACTCATCTTTTGAATTAAACAACATTTTTCGGTTTGATGTAGCATTGTTTGCCTTGATTTTGCTGGAGGGTTTCTTAAGGAGTGATAACAGTGAATAAGGGATTGCCTACCTGAAAGTGAAGGATTATCATGTTTAGGAGAAAGGATGTTATTTCTACCCCTTCTTGAGTCTCTGAATTCTACTTTTGCTATTATAAGCCTACTAAGTGGATGAAAAGAACCTGCAGTGGTAGATAAGATCCTGTTTGCCAAGTTTAAAGTGAGTTTTCTTTCCTGTTTCCTGATGCACTGTCAGCAACGCAAATGAGAGAAGGAAACGACATCTGTCTGTGGCGAGCTGTGCGTACCCACCAGGCCTTACCCTGTGCCCAAGGAGACCTGTGTTGTTTTGTCTTATCAGAAATAACCACCAAAACTGATAAATATTAAGAAAAAGTAAATTAACCTTCTTTTGTCAAAGCCAGAACAATGCTGAAGGCACTTGCGCAAGCAAGGTGAAAAAGCCTGGGGTCAGTCTGCTGAGATTTTCCAGTTAGAAAGAACAAATTAAGTCCAGCAAATACAACAGCATTCTGTGGGCAAATTACGAGACCCGTAGATGTTGGGGTGGGAAGGACACTATCTCTGCAGCAGGGGGAGAGAAGCCAGCTCTGCACCAGGGCTGTAGGGTCTCCTCAGGGGCAGCTGAGCCCAGGTCCAGCCCCAGAGGCAGGGCACTGGCACACCCTGGGGTGCTGAGGTGAGACATCACCCAAGCTAACCTTCCCCCCCCAGGGTTTGCTGCAGATGCAAACACAATGCTGATAGTGTTTGGCTGGTACAAAGCAGCCACACTGCAATGTTGGTTCACGTGAGAGCTTCCCATGGGTGAAGGCCACACTGATATTTTGAGCTATGTGGCCCAGCATGGGGGACATCTTCCCACTGCTGAGGCACAGAAGGTTGTTACAACACCAGTGACCAGTGTTATATGGCCATTCAGGTTGTAGAAAAATACTGTCAGAGGCATTAAATGCTCTACTGCAGGACAGGGGACACCGTGAGCCCCAGGGAGGGCAGGGTCTCACTGAGCTGGCTCCATCCAGTGCAGATGGGAGAGAAAGGATGGCACAGACTTAAGTGACTTGTTCAGTCCATTTGCAAGTGATCCTGGGCAGGAAAATGTTGCAAACCCTACTGAGGACAAAGGGACCTACAGAGAAGCAAGAAATATGAGCAGGAAATAATAAAATGAGATTCAGCTTGGAAAAATACAAGGGAATACATGTGGGGAATAATATTAGTAACAACTTCAGTGGGAGGAAAAGAATGGGAAAGCAGAAAATCTGGAGGGGAAGAAGAGCTCTAGCAAGACCAAAAATGAGGAGCAAGTTAGATAATCTTGAAATAGAGCTGCTGAGGTTAACATGCTGAGCTGGAACCCAAACCCTGGCTGGCTCTCCTGTGGACATTATGGGCACAGCTGGCTGCGCCCAGTGGGATTGCCTACAGCTGCCTTGGGGAAGCCACCATGCTCATGGGTCCACTTGTGAAGACACCAGCAGCACTCTGGTGCGTGCTATGGGCAAACCAGTGCCCACCCAGCCTGTATGTGCTTCGCTGGCTTCTCCTCACTATCAGTCCTACTTACCGTGCACACCATCTCCAGCACAGTACTGAACACTGCAGTGCCTGAAATAGGTGGCAATGTATTCAGAAACATGCACTGAAACAAAGGTCCACCATACGCTTTAAACTGCAAGTGAGCACGACCATAAATTTAGGGGGTGTAAACAGCAGGAAAACAGAGGAATTGTTTAGGGCAGTCTGAGAAGATGAGGTTGAGTAATGGGGTGAAATTGAGCAAGCAAAAAGGCGTATAGCCTCTCGGGGTTGTGTTTCTTGAGCTATGCGTTATCCTGCACAGAGCTGCATGACCTGCCATGGAGAGCCCCATGGGGAGCAGTTGGCCAGGGCTGCAGGATGGGTGAAGTGACTGCAGGAGTGTTTCTACCACTTCTTACATCCCTATAAGGCTAAAAATGCATTTACGGGCCATGCACCATGTTTAGAAGCATGGCTGTGATTTTTTTTTTTTTTTACTATTCAGATTTCAGGCTCTTGCATTATAAAGAAAAGGGGAAGACCAGCTCTTCCATGGAACAGATGCATGTTCATTGATAGGACCTGAGAGCCACCGTGCCCACCCAAATCGGAGCCCATCCCTGCGCTGCCATGGGGCAGTGGTACACAGCAGCACTGTGCCAGGGTTTTCCAATTAGTGCATTACATGTGGGACTATTCCTTCTGAGCTGCAACCAACTAGACCTTGGGCACTAGCATGGTAGCCTAGCAAAAGTGAGTAAATGCATCTTTTCTAACCAATGCTTGCTTAGCATTTATTGGCATGGTTCTACTCACTCTTGCTCCATTCCATCCAGAGTCACCACATGCAGCAGAAAAAAAAACACACCTTACCCCTTTCAACCAAGAAAAAACAAACAAAAACCCACAC
Organism: Eurystomus gularis; assembly: GCA_013400335.1. Classification (NCBI taxonomy): domain Eukaryota; kingdom Metazoa; phylum Chordata; class Aves; order Coraciiformes; family Coraciidae; genus Eurystomus; species Eurystomus gularis. The sequence goes on along the minus strand of VZZY01009167.1, from coordinate 43,880 downwards.
ATAAAAATTTGAGGAAAAGCTTTGACACAAACTATTGGCCTCTCCTACTGCAAAGCGCTCATCAACTTAGCACATCTGCTCTAAAGTGTGGCTGACCCACATCCCCCACTTCCCAGACAGCTTTCCACTTCCAGCCCTGCTCCTTTGTCTCCCTTGGACACCAGGAAGCTGTGGAATTTTGGGATGCACTATGTGCAGGTGGACCAGTGGCAGGAGGGAGCAAACACGGGAAAAGCAAAGTGTCATTGTCCTACACTGAGTTATGTCCCATTGCACAATGGTGGAGTTTGGTTTTGGTCTCACTTATGAGGACAGAGTTTGTTTAAGCAAGGTGTCCCCATGCAGAGGGCAGTGGGAACAGCACTGAGCTACATGCTTGCAATGATTAGCTGGTAATCATGAAACCAGCTGAAACCAAAATCCTCTGAAACCACCATTTGCTGCAGCGTATTTGGCAAGGGGGAGCCTGATGGGGCCCTGGGCTCTGCCCATCCTCCTGCTGCTCCCCAACCATCCCTCTGGCTGCTGGGACATGCAGGGTCTCCAGCTCACCTGCTGCTCAGACACTCTCTCCCTGCTCCTCTTCCCCCCAAAGAAGTACCCTCTTGTGCCACAGGGGCACAACGTTCAGTCATGTAAGTTGTTTCTACCATTATTCTTTAAAAACACAGCCAAAAATCCTATGTTTTCTTTTTACCAGAGTCTGGAGAACTGGGCTTTTGAGAGAGGGAAGAAAAGCATTAACTGAAGAACAAAAACCAAAGCAAACAAAAACAAAGTCACACCATAAAATATTTATTAAGAAACAAAGGGGGCTTCTTTCTTCATTTGTAAGAAACACTTTAAAGCAAGTGCCCTTTCAGAGATTTAAAAGCTGTATCAAATGGTAACATTGCTTTTACATTATTGTACACGACTTTAACAAAAAAAAACCAACCAAAAAAACCACCCACCACATCTCACAAACTTCCTTTTATTACAACTGAAGTTTCTGTGCCTTCAGTTGTAAATTAATTTCTACAGACTTAAATTTAACTTATTATTTTTTTTTAAACAAGTAAACAATATACAAAGAGATTCACCTGAATTTCATAGGTCAGAGGAGGTGGCCTTGCCAGGACACGGGCAAGGCAGGCAGTGTGCGCTGGCAGGGGTGGGGCGAGAGCTGACTTGGTTCACAGCTGAGAAAGATCATGAACATACGGATGTGCTCATTATCTAGCCACGCAGTAACAGGCCAGGTCTTACCTGGGGCCAAGCACCTCCAGCTCCTGCTGAAGACACCAGCAGCTGAAAGCATCTAAGCCTCCATGCCTGATGCCAACTCAGCTCTGGAAGGTCGGTGTGACCAAGATGCAATGTGGGCAGGGCAAAACCTAAATCCCCGTGAGACCTCAGTGCACGTTGGGTCCTTCAAAAGCCTGGCAGCACCCAGCTCTGGTGCACCTACTGCCTTTGACGATGCCTCGAGATGCTGGCACTGAGCTGTGCGGGCAGAGCCCAGCAGCCACCCAACACCTCCAGCAGCCGGTCGCTGCCTTGCTGAAACTGCCAGCCTCGCTGAAGGGGGGAGACAGGGCCGGTAAGCCAAGCTTTCTGTCCAGGTCCTACATGCTGAATGGGCGATCACAGCCAGGAACAGCAGGGCTGGGATAAATTACCTATTCATTTTCCTACGTCAGCAGTCTAACCATTTCTGCCCGCTGCAGACTGCCTGTGTGTGGCATGTTTACGAGTGAACCATTGGATTTGGCAATGCTTCCACGGGTATGTGTAATTTAAAAACAGTCATACAAAAAAAATAGTCGTATCACAGTTATTGCTACATACTGATACAGTATCAGACAATAAGAAACCTTTTATCAGCACTGGTCTGGTTACAGGAACTACCTGGGTTTGGTGTATGCCCTCGGTCCTCCGTTGGGGTGTTCTGGCTGAAAAACAAATGGATGGAAACGCAGAGACTGGGGTTTTTTTAGGAGATAAAACCCAGCCTTAAATAGTTTGTTGTATCCGGGGTGATATTACAATCAGCACCGTCTGGTTATTCCCAGCAAGCTGTTGCCTCTCCCACCTGGAGAGGTGTTTTTCCCCACGTGAAGCAAAGCAAGACAGAGCCAGCAGCTCCAGTGCAACGTGTCCCCCGCCTCGCATCGCGCCTCCTCCCTGACCCCCGTGGCGTCACGGGGAGCCGCCAGCACCTTCATCCTTTGGTTGGGCCGCCTTCTTTATTTTTAAATACAGCTGCGCCTTCCTTGGCCCCTGCCCCACAGGCAAAAAAGGAAAGGGGCTGGGTTTCAAACCTCCGCCAGCCCCTCCGCATTCACACGGGTTTACGGTTTCACGGGAAGTGAGGTTAAATCAGGCGTGTTTGGAGTCACAGTACGACCTTTCTCTGCAAAGGCAGTTTTGGCCCAGATGCTCCTAGCTTTGTTGAGCATCGGGAAGAGCAAGCACCTCGTACCCTGTGTTTAGTAAAAAGTTCACAAAGAAGAAGTCTGTGCAAACCACTAGTGGGTCCTGATCTTGAGGCAAAACCAAATCAAGAAGGGTTTCAAGTGCACTGGAAGGAAGCGACGAATAATTCACACTCTTCTCATTCCTACATAAATACCAGGGACAAGGAAAATTGGTCTTTGCAAGACTAAGCCTTTCGTGGCGTTTCACCCCAAACTGAGGGCGCATATAAGAAGCCATGAGGGCTGGTACCAGCACCCGGCACGCAGAGATTGCACAGCTCGGCTCTCGGTTGTGATTGTCTGTAAAGCAATGGGAAATGTCATTAAGGAGCTGGGAGAGGAGAAAAGAGATTTCCTAAGTACTGCGGTCTTGTACAGTGTAACAAAACTCTTTCTATGAATTAATTAGGCAAATACTTCTGACCATGTCATACCTGAAGGGCACTTAATGGCTCCGGCATTTATCTCACAAGTACAGTGATCTGAAATACATATGCATTTTCAGCGTAATCCTTCGCCACTGTAAATCATGCACTGGAATGAGAGCGTATCTGGCAACGTTAACGCAGAGATATCATCCTACAGTTTCTGGCAACGGACCCCGATGAAAATAAATGGTTTATACACACTGTCTGACATGCATGAGCCTTTCAAAATTATTTACAAGTGATGTTCTGGGAGCTTCGTTCCGAGGAAGTATTTTCTCCTCCGTTCAGTTTAGATATTAAAATCTGCTGGGTGGGGAGGGGGAGGAAGGCGTCAGCGCTACACAGTCACAGCTGGGTACATCTTCTGTTCGCTGTTGGCATGCGGGTAGGGAGACTGGATCTGCCTGTAGCCGCTCTGCAAACCGTCGAGGAAGGGGGGCACGGGGGTCAGCGGCATCGAGTCGTGCTGCACAGCATAGCCCACGTACTGGGGGTGCAGGTACTGCCCCTGGTGGGGCACAATCTGGGTAGCCTGCTGGCAGTTCAGCACCGAGAAGTTCGTTGGCATGTTGACGTAGACATTATTCATGGTCCCTTCTGGCAAACAGCAGTTGGTCTGGGACCTGGTCGGGGGTGCTCTGGCCCCCGAGTTGGCACTGGAGCTGGAGCTGGTGGCGGTGCTCGACTGGCGGGAGGAGGAGCCCCGGGAGGTGCTGGCACTTGGGATCATGGGGATGGTCTCCATCAGGCGGTTGCCGCCGGGGGCTCGGCTCTGCTGGGGCTCCTGCTTGGGCCGCAGGCATCTGCAGCAGCAAGCTGCCACCAGCGACCCCAAGATGATGAAGGCGACAAATACAGATCCAACAATAAGGAACGGCACGTAGATGGGCACTGCAACAGCAAGGAAAACATTATCACTGGGGGCCAAGGCCAAAGCTCAGCAGCTCCAGCCAAGCCCACCTCCTCCCAGCACAGGTCACACAGGGTGAGAACTAAAAGCTGTGTGTGCAGCCAAGCATTTCACACACAGATGAGAAGGTCTGCTAAAACCAATGGCTGGAGTTTCCAAAAGCATTTTTAAAGTTATTAGGATGGGGGAAAGCCCACAGCTCATGCCTCCAGGGAGGACAGCGATTGTGGTCTAGTCCACATCAACCACTGCTCCACAGATCTCACCAGATACTGTCTCTCATATGCCCTACTACAAAAAAATCAGGTAGGAGAACGGTGGGTTTGGACAGTGCCATAGGGCTATACTCTGGGGGCAGGATCTGCACTCACAGCTCAGCAGCACTGAATAGCATCCCTCCCCATCACTAGCCCTCTCTGGCTGCTGTCACCCCACGGGGCAGGGAGATGGCCAGGCAGCAACCAGGCACCAGCCACAGCTCTGCCACCCCGCAGCCCTGGTGAGGAGTGTCCGACTGTTCTGCACTTCAGCCCTGGCTTCAGGGAGAAACCACCAGGCAGGAGACAGGGTGACAGCACCGTGCTCCAAAGCCTCACTACCAGCAGAGGGGCAGCATCACTCCTTGCGAGGCTTAAAGAACGGACATCAGGGCAGGAGGAGTGAGGGGGTGGGAGCAGAAAGTATGGGTGACGCTTCTGTGGTGGGGTCGGGAGCCTGACAAGGCACATGGTGAAAACCACCCCTGGAAAAACGTGGGATCCGGCTGCTCTGCCCTCCTCGGGAAAAAGCTGTTTTCTCTGGTGCAGTAAGAACTTTGCAGGGATATATCTAGGAATAACAAGGGGAAGGCACCTCCCTTCAGAGCTTGTGAACACTCCAGACAACATGCCTGGGCTTCATTATTTCCACCAAAACCTGGCAGCCCTGAGACTTGGGCAGGGCTGCAGATCCCTGCCTGACCGCTGCTAACACAGCCGCTGCTACCTGGCACAGTGGCTGCCCCTCCTGCAAGTTAACCAGTGCCTGCGCAGGGTGACCACAGCTCCCAGACCAGCGAACGTCAATTAAGAAAATAAATTAAGAAATGTACCTTTTTCTCAGAACTGCAAAGGGGGGGGGTTATCTGTTGCTCATGTCAGAGTATCTCCTTGCACAGCTGATTACAGGGAGCAAGTTATAACCAAAAGGCCACGCTTCTCCCATTTCTTCCACAATTTTAAGCACTTTTTAAACAAAAGCTTTGCAGAAAGCTGTCTCTGCATCCGCGCCTGGTGCTACAGGAGCTCTCGAGCAGGTGCGCGCACTTGCTCCAGACTGTAACACGCAAGTTTTCCGCGAGTAAATCTGTCCTAATTATAACATCACTTCAGGCTACTTCTAAGCGCGCCCAGCACGTGTGGATGGCAGCGAGGGTGCCGGGAAGCACCGAGGCTATTTTTAAACAGCAGTGGAAAGACTGGAGTTTATCCTTGAAAAATCAATCTTGTAAAAACCAGTCCTAAGTGGGGGGGAGGGGGAGCTGAGCCGAGCTGGAAGAACACACACACAACTAGAGCGGGGACTGGCCTGAAGTCCTTTCCAAAAGTCACGTTACTGGTTTTTGTGCGGCTCAGATGGGTTGTTTCACGGTTTTTCTTCCCTTTTTAATGGGGAGCACCGACGGGGCGGCAGAGCCGCGCAGGACGCGGCCACACTGTCGGAAAGCCTTCTTCTAAAGAAGACCGGGCTGGACTTCCAAAGAACAGAGAGGGGAAAAAGAACTATTTACACGCGGGTGCCTCTCCCCGTCCGACAGCGGCGGCCGGGCTCGGCCGGCCCCACCTCCATC
>VZZY01009167.1:0-37530 GCA_013400335.1 Eurystomus gularis | reverse complement strand
AGCGCGGGCGGGCGTCCTCCCCGCCGGGCGCTGCGGCCGGAACCAGCCCCCCCTTCCACCCGCCCCGAGGGAAGCGGCGGCCCCGCTCCGAGGCGCGCCGTGCTTTTGACACCCACAGAGTGACAGAACGGCGGGGGCTGGAAGGGACCCGTGGAGACCCTCTAGTCCAACCNAGAGCAGGTCACACAGGAACGCGTCCAGACGGGTCTTGAAAGTCTCCAGAGAAGGAGTCTCCACAGCCTCCCCGGGCAGCCTGTGCCAGTGCTCTGTCACCCTCACAGGAAAGAAGTTTCTCCTTATGTTGAGGTGGAACTCCCAGCGTTCCAGTCCGTGCCCGTTTCCCCTCGTCCCATCACTGGGCACCCAGCTTCTCAAAAGTCAGGGGCAGCCCAAGGAGAGGCAGGGGGGGAGGAAGTTTGTGTTTTCTCCCTCCCTGTAAGTCAGCTCATGTATTACCAACCAAAACAACACATTAGAGAAGTGAAAAGTAATTCTTTTAATAAAAAGGCAGAAGGAGGGTAGCTCTGTTAACGTGCTGGTTTTAAACCCCCTTGCTAAGTCATCTCGCTGCAGTGAAAGTGACTGCAAAGTTATTGCTCATTTCTTTCACTCTTTCAAGCTTTTCATACTCCATTAAATTATTCTCTTTCACTAATAACACACCAGTCCTTCCCTCTCCATTTTCATCTCCCTCTTTTGTTCTCTTTTCAGCCGCTCTCAGACAGCTGCAGGCTTTCACAGAGGTATTAGCCTGGACCAGCAGATTCTGGTCAAATTACAGCCCAGGTAATTGCATTTTGCCCCCTCAGCTTCACTGCTGCTCCCAGTGAGTTCCTTCCCAGCTCTGTCCATCTTGCAGCTCAGTCCATAGCCAGAGCCTCGCTGCTGCAAGGGCAGGGGGCAGAGGTGGTTCCCACACATCTCAGCCTTACCTCAGAGAAGGTTAGTAACCTGGAACAGCCAGCCTTTGGAAGAGCTCGTAGTTATCAAGATGAAAAGTGGGATTGCAGTGTGACAGGTTCTGCATTGCCCGTATCAAACCAGCTGGAAGAACGAGAAGAAACTTGCAGGGATTTGCATGATGGAGTTTGAGATGCTCACCTGATTAGCAGCTACCCGGAGCTGTCAGCTCTAGCATGTTTGGTTAGGGGTGAGGAGCACAGCACAGACAGTCGTGACCGATGTCAGATTTCATACAATTGGCCCACATCACCCAGAGCACCCCTTCCAGGGGACAGCCCCATGCTGCGGGGCAGCATCGAGGCAGGGCGAGGGAAGGGGATCATCTGGGGAAGGAGTTAAAACCACGAGCTCCTGTCAGTGACCTTTGGGTCGTCTGGCAGCCCCAAGTGACAGCACAGCAGCTGTTAAATGCCTACATGCACAGAGGTCTTCCTGTGAGATCATTTTCATCTGGGTTCGACTGATGTTTTCATAATAAGAAAAGCAGCTTCTTGATTCTTTTATATGTGGCAAGCAAAATACTTTCCCAGCCCCATCCTTCAAGGCGATGGTTCCACTGATACTCAGTAAGGTGGATCTCTTTCAATAGCAATAACAGACTCTCAGAAGATAGCCCGCTTTCCACCCACCTAGCCCATATATATTCCCAGCCCTGATCACAACAAAACACCAGCACCAGATCCCTTGCAGAGATTATCTGTAACAGGTACTTCACATATTCAGGTTCAGAATTTGTCTCAACTTGTCTGGGTAAAACCAGAGATAATAGCGCACCTCATCATGCTTTTGTAAAACTGAAAACATTCAGCACTTTGCAAAGTGCTTTGGAACATATTTAGCAATAGAGCAATTAGCAAAGCTTTTTTTTCTAGCTGTCTTTACAAGCTGAGCAGGTAATAGCTGTATGATTTAAAGTTTAAAGCACCCAAAACCAAAATATGCAAAGATACGTGAGTATAGCAACAGTCTTTTCTACTCTGCAACTTTTTCACTCACTTTCCTGCATCTAGCAATCTCATAACATTAGCTCAGTCCATTTCAACAGAAACTAAACCCATCACTAAGGCCCCAGATCCTGTAGGACTCCAGACTCTCTGGGTTTCACCTAACCGAGCATCTTGCAGCTTTCAGATACAACTGAAACACCGTATCTATGTTAGAGTAGGTAAAGAGGTTTAAAGCTGAGATATTCCATAATGATCGCATAGTCTATACATCTGAATAATATGCTTCAATTTTGGTTTATTTTTTCCTAAAATTCTCTGAATTTTTACTACTACTATCAGGTGTAGCTTTCCAAGGCCTTTGGCTCAGCAGAAATGTTCTTTGCCTTTCTCAAGCCAAATGCACGATTGCAGGAAAGCAAATAGCATGTTTTATTTCAGTCATTTGAAGAACTCACATGCTGTTCTGCGATTCCTGAAAAATCTTCTCACTTAGAGCAGGGAAAAAAAAAGAGTTAAAATTACTTTGGTCACTTGTCTGAAATGGACAAAGTGCATTTTCCATACGAATTTTAATGCTCTGAATTGCAAACTTCCTGCACAGCAGTGTAGGGGATAAGTACATTTACTGGCCGTGTGAGAGCGATACCCACACGCCCGTGTGCCTGGGCATGGAGCTCTAACAGCTCCCTGCGCTGGAGGACCAGGATGCTGATCCTGGCAGGCACAGCTGCTGTGGGGGGATCACTACCCTATGCTTAAGTGACTGTGTGAGACCGGTATCTTCTTACCTTGTAAATTCATTCAGTCGCTGCATTGACAGATATTCTCCTTATTACAACACAAAGGCATTTTTGCTGTTTCACTGCTGCAGCACCTCTACAGATGGGAATTTTTCAGAAGTATTTATGTGCCTTCAGAGCACATGCTTTGCTTTCCTTAGGTTTGCAGGCCTCCTTTGCTAAAGCTCCTTGCAAATACAACTGCTTCTACTTCAAAAAGAGACATCAGAAGCAGGAAAGGTGTAAGAAGAGGGCTAATACAAAAGCAAGTCTTTAGTCCTTAACAGCTCCCAGTTCAACAGGGGGAAAACCAAGGACATCCCACCTTGAGACTGAGCTGCTGAACTGGTCACAGCAAGGTACCGCGAACCCTTGTTGGGGCTGGCTGTGCCCACACGCATTGGACAGGAAGGAAGACAAGAAAGGACAAATCAGAGGAAACTGTGACAATAATAAGAAACAATAGTCCCTTTCTCTCCCATCTTACAAATTCTCCAGAATAAACAGGAACACAGAATTTTCACCTTATTCTATATCTCTATTTTTTTTGGAACCTCTTTAGAGCTAGGAAAAGGAAAACCCCGACGGCCGTGAGCTTCTGCGGGTGTGTAAGTGGCCCTTGCTGTTAGGGATGTTTTGCTTTCCCTATCGTATTTCCAACCCATGCTCTGCAACTTGCCACATTCCCTTGATGGTAAGAGAGACCCAAAACTGGCAGCAACTCCTATCCCCTTTTCCTTTTGCACCGTTGGAGATAAACTTTAGAGGGCGGATGGATGTTTTCTTCTCTTCCTCTTTGGGATATTCGGTTTCATTCTTGATAGCCTAGTCACTTGAGTACAAGTGAGATTACTGGCTTTTCATTGCCCAGCCTTGGATGCCAAAAAAGTATTTATGTGTCTTTCTCGTTATATTTAGCTAGTGTATCTACTCTTAGATCATTACTTCTAAAAAATTTTGAAACCTCATCAGAAACCTCAAAAAATCAGGATTCAGAAAGTACTTTGGCTCTGTATTTGTATCCACACTGTTGTAAATCAGGACTGCAAGTTAAAACTCATAACCTGAAGTCTTCTCCCTCTTTCTCCCAGAGAAAAGGTAGAATTCATCACCATGCTACTATCATTAAGATCCCTTGGCATGTAAAAGCTATGCTGTGTTAACTGCAAACGCTGGATTTTATTGCAGTTCATACACTTACATATTGCAGCTTAACATTTCATCAGTAGAGACTCCTCTGCCCGGTAATACAAAATAACAGAATCATTTCCCATCTGAAAGCCAAGCTGAGCACATAAGGATTTAGTTATTTAAAAATCTGGTTTGTTTGGGGTGTCTTGTTGTTTGTTTTTTTTGTTGGTTGGTTGTCATGGCGGTTGTTTGTTTGTTTTTTTTTTGGAGGGGGGTTTTGTGTGTGCATTTTTTTTCTTTTTTACCATATGAACGAATCACCTCGGAGTCAGAACTCCCGGCACCTTGTACATTTATCCTGGCAAAGTCACTTCCCAGGTAAAACTGCCTTTCCTGTTGATAAAGCAATGCCTTGCTGCCCCCATGTGAAGTTAGTGGGAAGGGTAGTGTTTTTAAAATGCCACCGCTACGGGTTTTGTACAGAGAACTGTTGTAATGAAGACTGCGGTCCTTACTGACAGGCTCTACTAACACAATTTCCCAGATGAGGATAGCTAATGGAATATCTGAGTTTAACTTAGCAGGGTTTCCTTCTCTTCCTGCCCTGGTTATTAGCTACCTTTTACACTAGCATAGCTCTACCTGTCATAAGTATTATTTAAATGCCAGAGGTATATTTAAAGGCCCAAATTGCTATTCCGATTGTGGTATTACTTGCATAAGCCAGACCAGTTTTTATTTCTGCTTAGGGAACATATTTAATATCTGCATTTTAAAATACACATGTATCCATAGCTGAATGACTTTCTTTTATTGGCTCTCATTTCCTGGAAAATAATTAGAAAAAGATGACCCAAGGAAAAAATAAAATCTCACAGAGTCAAAGGACTGTAAAAATGACTTTGAATGAAATAATACAAAGTTCAAACACTCCTCAAGGGCTGTGCGTCTGCAGGGGCTGGACCAGCACCAAGCACGTCAATACGCAAAGCTCGGCTTCTGCTATCAGTGCTCGCTGTCTCAGCGTATGCAGCAGTGACAGCAGACATCAGCGCTGGCACCACGTTATCACAGCCAACGCAGACACCTCCAGTATCGCACGGCTGGCTCCAAAATGCACCACTGGCTGGACAGCGGGGTTACGGGATGTGGGCTGGAGGGAGGTGACTGGGTAACACTATCTGTAAGTGCTGGGGGGACATCTCCCCCTAAATTCATGAGAGCAAGATTGCAACGAGGAGGAGGCTGTTTCTCAGAAAACATCCCCCAGTTTCAAATGCTGAGCCCCATCGGGCCAGGGTTTTAGGGAGCATGTTAGCATTGTCCAACTACTCAGCCATGGCCAATACAACCGTCATGCTCTTCTCCTAGGAGACCTAGTATGTTAGTTTTTGGAGCTCCCACTTACTGCAGACAACTGATTGCTGTTACAATATATAAAAGCCTAGACACAAAGCTGATGTGCCCATCTTCAAATTGAAAGGGGTGTCATTTCCTAATTGAATTATTGTTTCTGCTCTAACCAACCACTAGCAAAAAGGAAAGAATTTTAGCTTTTTTCCCCCTCAGATGAAAAGAGAGGAAGAAGTACTTCTTGTGGACTAAACCCATCTTTCCAGAGCCTGCCTTCCCAGTGAGGCTGGCCAATTTGACAAGGCATCATTACGATAAACCTATTTCGATTTAAAAAAGAAAAACTCCACAGTACAGGAATTTTCCACATTCACACTCCATTTTATGCCACGCAGAGCATAAAGTACAAGCATTTTATCAAATGCAGGAAGAGAAAACCAACGAGCATTTTAAAACAGAAATTTACTGTTGCTCACCCCCAGACAAGACAAAAGTGCTTCTTTTTTTAGTACAGTTCAACTAGACTTACTATGGCTTAATTTGGAGGTTTGGATTTTATATAGCGATTATTACTGCAGATAACCAAAGAAGCTGCAATTTGATGCAAAAAATTAACAATATTTATGAGAATATATTCTAGATCATGGTGGTTTTTATACTGCTCACAAAAGGAGTAAAAAAAGACCACCTGCTGGCATCATAGCTATTTTACTTGACATCAATAGCATCACTCAAAATGCGATTTACCTTAAAGATGATATAACCCAGCAATGAGGCTTTGCAGTTCCACACTCCTCCCGTTCTCAGGGCTAACTTCAAATGATACATCCACCACGCGGCAGTGGTGTTTGGTTTTTAGTATTAATAGTTCTTCTCAAGTTGCATCAGGGGAGGTTTAGATTAGATATTAGGAAGAAATTCTTCACTGAGAGGGTAGTTAGGCACTGGAATAGACTGCCCAGAGAGGTGGTGGAGTCACCATCCCTGGAGGTGTTTAAGGAACGAATAGATGCAGTGCTTGAGGATATGGTGTAGTGGTTAGAGAGGATATGGTGTAGTGGTTAGAGTGATGCTAGGAGAAGGTTGGACTTGATGACCCTGGAGGTCCTTTCCAGCCATAACGATTCTGTGATTCTGCTGCTGGTGGAATGCTATCACAATCCATCTGCCCAAGAACCACAATTTTACCCAAGTATCCTTTTTGCCCTTGCACTTCTCAGCAGCTCTGGAGCCTGACAAACCCTGTGACACCACACTGCAGGGGGTATCACCATGACAGAGCAACAAACAACAGCTGTACTGGCTGCTGCGGCACCAGAAATAAAGCGTGGGGAGAGGTGACCAGGAAGGTGATGCTTCTCAAGTGTAGAGTGACACATTACTCAGAAAAGCATTTCCAGCTAAATATTGTTACTACTGAAGCATAAGTTTAAGCTAATAGGCATTCACGTTAGAGCTACATCTTCAGTACAGCAACTCTTGCCCTGCGCAGAGCAATCTGGACGAGCTGCCACAGTCTCCTTGTGGTTCCAGCCACTTTGCATATCTCCACTACAAGCAGGAGGTTGCCATTAGCACTGAAAATATTACTACGCCTGAAGCCAACATAACATTGAAAGCCGCCTCCTCTCTTTACTCTCAGAGCAGAGTTCAGCATCAACTTCACTTTGCTACCACAGGATCAAGTAGGAGCTTCACCCCTGTGGTCTGCACTGCATAAGCTGAGCTAATGGCCAAAGCAGGTCTCCCTCCCTGGGGATAAGGCTGGCTTCTGGTTCAGCTGCTGGAGGTACGTGAACATCTGCCTGCTCGTTAAAAGCTATTCTTGTAGTTTAAGCATTACACTGCTACCATGGGGGTAAACAATGGCAATGTTAGCTCCCATGAGTTCCTTCAGACAGCCACCAGCTCCCTTAGCCAGCAGCCAAAACAAAAGGTAAAAGAAGAAGAGCCCATTCCTATTTGAAACTGATACAATGTGCATTGCTAAGACTCTTTCTGGTAGCATTAAGGCTAGCACATTCCTTCTGCTATCACTTCTGCTCCTTCACTTTTCCTGACCCGATGCTAAATCAGCACCACGTAGCTGCCTTTGGCATTGTTGTTAAGGGTAAAGGAGGCAACATGCTGTAGAGCTGTGCCAAGCACTGCTGCACAAACCAGCAAAGGTGACACTGGTAAGACACAGGTATGCTCACCATCACTTCCTCCACACATCTCCAGCAGAGACAGGGAGATGTCCCCACACTATGAAGGACTAGGGCAGTGCCAGCCTAACTGCTCCCTGCTGGTGCATCCATTTAGTACTTGAGTCCACCCATTCCAAGCCATTTTTTGAAAGGTGGACTTTTTTCAGTAAAGACTCCCTTATCTTGTGTACCATACCTTATCCCTGGTTAGAACAACAGCAAAAGTGTTTATGCTTAATGGTTCAATTCCTTTATGTGTAGGTTGATAAAGAAATAAAGGTAGTCCCAACAGCCAAGAGAGGCTAATACTGTTAGCAGGGTTATAGGTTTTTGGTGGGGTTTTTTTGTTTTGTTTGTTTGTTTGTTTCCAGCTTAGAGTAGCTTCTACTTAGGTACTTAACCATGGAGTTAGACTAGCTTTAGCTACCCAACTGTGCCTATGTTTTCTGCAAGTTTTCACCCAATCGAAAGTCTACTTAGACTGCCTATGACCATTTTTTTCCCCCATGAGAACTTATCCCCTTCTCTTATTATTTTTCAGAATTTCAAGTTTCATAAAATAGTTTGATTTTGAATATTTGTCAAGTCTGTGTTTCTTTCCCCTTACTACACCATAGTGTCTGATTAAAACCTCATCATTCTAACTTGCTTGTGTTACTGGGATCACCACCACTAAAGCATATCCTGTTACCCCAATGTGCCACATGAAATACACAGAGGCACCAAAGGATTTCTCGCCTAGGAGACACACACCAGTCTTTAATCAGAACCAGATTTTGGAAGCAATTAGACGACGTTCTAGAAGGCTGTTGTCCAGCTGCTGCCCTACAGCTGCTGTCTACAGCTGCACACGCCGTAGATTGACACCTGCATGGAAAAGAAAGAAGGAAGTCCATTAGTCTGTGAAACGCTGGTTGAACAAAGAAGGAAGATATCTATCGCCTGTTCAGCTATTGACCTGTTCAGGACAGGAGTACGTATTCCATGCTAGTGTTCAATAGAATTGACCTGATATCCTGGTGGGGGCAGATCTATACTCAAACAGAAATAAAATGATCCAAGAAGCTTGTCTCATTTGTAGAAACTTCTAAACTTAATGATAACCTGTTCATAATAAGCTAGAATTGCCTTACTTCTAAAAGGTGAGAAATCAGAAAGGAAAGCATTCTTTGGAAGAGTTACTAAAGCAGCACATGGCCTACTCACCTCCTCAGTGTGGCACTTCAAACTGCACCGATGGGCTACAAAGATTAAATTCCTGAGGCTGAGTAAAAAAGCATTAAGTAAATAAACCTCATCACAGCAGGAGTCAAGTGGGTCAGAAGGATCGTTCAAATATTGACGTTTAACAAAATCCTACTACCTTAAAAAAGAAAAGAGTAAGAAAATGTGAATGACTTGAAAGCAAGAGGTGACATACTGCATGATGGCTGCACCTCCGAGGGCTCTGTAGTGGCTGCACGTACCTGGCAGCCTCCTGCCCCTAGGTGAAATGAGCATTTTCCAGCAGAGCTATTGGAATTCTGATAGAATTCCTATAAATTTAGATTTTTAAAAAATTCCTTTGCTTATGGAGTTCATTTCTTTTTTTTTTTCCCCCTACAAGTAAAAAAATAATGTCACCTAAGTAGAAAGTGAAACATCTACGATCATCTATTTCTACCTACTAAATGCAGCATTCAACCAACACCAAAAATTCAATTACAAACTCGGTTGATTTGGGACTACAAAAATACCAGCGTATAGACATTCAACACTGAGCTCAGAAGAAATGATTCCAAACTGAATTAAAACAAGTTGTCCCATTCACAGTAGGAAGCTTTGTGCTCTACATCCTCTCATCTCTTCCCACATTTCTCCTTCCCCATCACCACCTCCATCCTTTTAAGCAATCTACCTGTCTGATTGGGTAGAGATCGCATGTTACAGCTGGGCTGAAGCTCCATGGGTACTGTCACAGCGGGTAACCGCTGCCTTCCAGAGCTGCTGCAGACATCAACTCAGCATCACTCCCCTCCCCAAGCCCAACTGGCAGTTCTCATGAGAAGCTCTACAAATGTACTACTGTGATACTTTAACTGTCCATCAGTGCCTGGAGATACCAGCCACAGCCTTGAAAGGTACTTGATGAGATGGAAGAGGGAAACAGCCAGAAAGCACAATCCCAGCAATTAGTCCAAACGCTGCAGAATTTATTGTTGAAAGTTTTTGTGCATAGCCAGTTCTTTGTCCTTATAAACTTGAATAAGAGTTCTAGGGCAACAAACTTTTACAGAGCATAAGGCATTTACGCTCTACAGGTGGATTTTTCTGTAGAGTTACACTTAATTTCTCACAAAGAGCCTACAAAGTGCTTCTTTTAGATCTTCTGCTGAGACATTCCAAGTATGAGAACCAGTAACATGTAAAAGCTGACATGACCGACTCTGGATTATTTCTACTCTGAGTAGTGGAGTGGAATAAAACAAAGAATTACAACTGATGTTAATGAAGGAAAAAAAGGCCACTAAATCTGTACTCTTAAGCTTCATTTTCATTTTAAAAGTGATGCTATAAAAACAATCAAGATTCAAAATGTCATGTTATGAATACCTAGATGGAGGGGGTATAGACAAACTTGGATCTCCTGTGGTGAGGAAGGTGCATAAACTCTATTCAACTCCACCTTATTTCAACCTCATCCCTCCCAATCTGCAAGAAACCAGTACGTGTGGTAGTATCCAGCAAGCCAACTTGTCAGGAACAGAGACAAACATGAGCATAAAGAAAGTTCTGAGTTGCTGGACCAGTAAGTGGTTTATAAAGTGAGCAATCTAAGGCATAACATGATCCTACCTCCTGCTACGTTCATTGTAGGGAGAGCAGTGAAGAAAAAACAAGTTACTTCTAGTAAAAGAAAAGACGTCACATGAGTAAGTTTACACAACAGCTGTACAACAAGGTACAAACTAATAGAGAACCACATCCTACGTAAGGGACTTCAACATTTCTCCAGTACATTTTTTTTTTTCTCTACAGAATAATCCAGATTTGATTTCATTTTATGGTGTTTTACATGTCAGCTTAACCTGCCTTGTAGAAAACCAAGCCAGACCTTGAATGCACTGGTATTCTATATTACAAGTCTTTAAATTGGGAAAAAAAAATAATTAGAAACAGTGTATACAATGCTGATCCCTGCAAATCATGGCTAAATTAATCCACCCAAGTTATATTCTGGAAATATGATTATTTCAAATCCCTTCTTGACTTTAGTTTGTACTCCCGCATGTGATTATTCTATTACATAATCACTTTTTCACTTAGGCTAAATTAAGGACATCACTGTTGCCTTAACGTGAAAGGAAACAGAACACAGGTACCCAGGAGGCTCCGACTGCTGCTGAATTTATGAAGCTGTACCTAGTCCTGTGTTATGTTACAGCATGATCCAGGTTTCCGTACTACACTGTGAAGAGATTCTAGACAAACGCCCTATACAAGAGCTCCCTTCACCCCCCACTTTCAGTCCATAGATCAAGGCCCTATCTTCAGCGAGAACAACTATGTAAATTCCAGGAAAAACAATTCTACATACTAGCCGATGACATGTTTGTCCTATAATACAGAAGAACAGAAGGAAATTATCTTTCAAAGAGGCAAATATATATTACAAGGGTCACAGTATTATTGTTTTATTGTTTTCACAATGCTAAGTTGCACATATGGACAAACAGTACACATTTAGAATTAGTTTCACAAATTAATACATTACAAGAAAGTCCAGTGGTTTAACATAATAACTATTAAAAAAAGCAATAACAAAGGAATACAAACATTACGGTTTTGACTGCAGCCCAATAAAAGTTTTAAAAAAGGTTGAAATAAAAATAAACCATAAGCTTTATTTTTCCAAGACATAAAAAACCACATTATATCCCTTCCTAAGAGACGGCTCACAAAGATGCAATAACATACAAGTACAAAAGTGAAGAATTCTGTGCTCAGTTTCCCTTAAATTTGTCAGATTTAGTGACAAACTGAACATTTGTCAAAGAGCAACCACTGCTGAATGCAGACATTTCCAGAACATACAAAACGGTAATAACACTAACAATAGAAAGCAAATGACCTGGTACTTGAAAAATCTTATGCACTGTAACTGTTTTAGAAAAAAAAGGTGCTTTTGGTGAATACGCATGTGATGCATGTTATATACAAAACACCTTCTACATAAAAAGCAACTCTGCTCCAAAGTTCCATGTTATGCTCCAACCTGTGATTCAATTGATCCATTACTTCCTCCGTAAAATATTTCCCCAGCTATTTCTAGCGCTCACCAAATTGGAAAGGCAGCATGACACGCCACGATATTTGTAATACGCAGTATTCAGAAACTACCCTTGCAATAGCTTTAACTTTCAAATCATGTCATTTTCCTCCTCCGCTCTTTAGCAGCAACTTATTGTCCTATACCTCATACGGAAAGCAGATACGCAACTGCTTTTAGGTCTACACTAGTAGTGCTGACTAGAAGCTAGTGAATCAGCTCCGTTTTCTAACAGCCAATTTGGGTTTTCATTAAAATAGCATAGCCTATTTCTTCCCATTGCAGGGAAAAGCTCATCCAGCCCAAAACCTCTCTGGTTGCACCCAGATGCTTGTGGCATTCTGAGACTTCAGCTGCAATCCTGCAATGCCCCATTGCTCTCAGCTCAGGAGAAAAAACACCAAAACCAACAAACAACACAAAACCGGTTTGGGAACATTACCTATGAAATGTCTGTGTCAAAATCTCAGATTCTTCTTTAGAGTTGGCTGCTAAACAGGTCAAGAAAAAGGTTTTTTTAAAAAATCCAGCGACTAACAACTACTTACCAAACTTTATGAAGTAGTAAACATTGTATTTCAGCTGGTCTTCAACAGTAAAACACGAGGCAAAGATGACATAAGCCCAGGGCCCACCATTTGAAACTCCGAGGAATATCAAGATAGGGGACCACAGGGCAACAAGGAGAAACAGAACACACAAAGAAAAAGAGACCTGTCTACGGGGCAAGGTTTGCACACCTGTATTTTATACATATATATATATACACATACATACACACAGATGTGTGCACTGTACTGTATATATTTACATCCATATACACAAAACCACCCTGAAGTAGATTTAAAGGCCATATCCAGGAACAGAAGATATGAACTCTAGTATTTGTAACTAGAATATATTTTATCTGTACAAAAAAACAAATATGCATATATTCATATGGTATAAAGCTTATTAACAAAAAATATCCTGCTACCAACAATAGGTTAAATAGATGGTTTTACAAGATTCTTTAATAATGCAGTATAGAACATTTCTAAAACTAGGGCCAAAAATAAAAATACATAAACGAGTTTCTATTCACAAGAAAATAGCTGTTCAATATGATTTTATTTCCTATTTCTGACTACGGAAAAGTAGCAAAATTCTTATAAATCTTCCAGGATGCAATTTAATTAATGCATCAATCTAGAAAAATAGACTTTTCAGATGAACAAAGTTGATTCACTTCCCATTCCCTCAAAGTGGGGGTCTATCTTTTCCCTCGCTTGTTTCCAGCTGGGGGTTTCTTCAGCTGAAGAAGCTGCCCTCCTGTCCCAAAGCCTGCGGATGCAGGATTAGACACCCCGAATGTCAGGCCAGCAGATGCTGTGATGCCAGGATTGCTGAAGTTAAACCCAGATGTAGTCGAGCTACCAAACCCTTATGAGGGAAAGAAAAAGATCTTAAAATACAAGGTATATCAGGATTCAAAGTTTGTTCTGCTTGGAGTTATGAACACCAGCCACTTTATTACAAATATCCGTAATACTTTATACTAGCATGGATCTACAACAGCCTGCCACATTGCTAACATTCTCCGACTTGCTGT
Organism: Eurystomus gularis; assembly: GCA_013400335.1. NCBI lineage: Eukaryota > Metazoa > Chordata > Aves > Coraciiformes > Coraciidae > Eurystomus > Eurystomus gularis. The sequence goes on along the minus strand of VZZY01009167.1, from coordinate 24,268 downwards.
GACAACCTGGACATTACAGCATTAACACAGTCTACTTCAGTGATTGTAAACAATTCTATCGTAAATCACAAGTCTGTGATACCATTATCCATACAACAGTAGCACCCAAAAGTCCCAGTGAAATTGTACAACACAAGAACCCTCACTCCTCAAGTTCTCAGTGTAAACATGTGATATGTATGTAGGGTGGGAGGGAAGGCAGAAGTACAAGCAGACCATGGCCTGCTCACTTCACTCACAGCAGGGAAATGGCAACGCTGGAGCTGGAGCTCCCAGCCTTGTGCACGACTGATGAGGTTGCCTTTGCCTGTCTTTATAACCGACGTGGCACAGACCATGCCTTAAATCAGAGGCAGAAAAGGCTCAAAATCCTTGCCCGGTTCTTTGTATTTAAAAACACCCTTCATGACTTAAACCAGAATGCAGCACTGAAAACAAAGCTTTGGAATAACTGAATGACTAGGTCAACATTTTGTGCTATTGTAACTCCTCTACCCTCTTATCTCCAGGCAAACACATTGAACATTTGGGTCAGCTATCAAACAAAACCAGCTGAAGAAAACCTGCCTACAGTTTTCAGCACTGGTAACACCAGCTCATTTTACTTTCTTTTGTGAATTTGTACCAGTCATGTACAACCAACCCGGATTATAACTGAAACTATTAGAGAATGCTAGAAATTTCTCACATTCGTTAATAAGAAGCAGAACTTCATAATTCCACTTTTTGATCTGTCAAGGAACTGAATAAGGTAATGAATCATACAAAATAACAAGTATGACATGAGCAAGTTAAGATTTTAAGTTAAATAGTTCATAAAGTTACACATGGAAACCTGTAAACAAAGTATTAGGAGAAAATGAAACTGGTTCACAAGCAAAAAAGGGTATATTCTCAATGTGCACTACTTAGCAATTTCGTTAGTTCTCTAGCACACAGTTCAAGCAATCACATCAGTATCTTCAACTCAATACCTACATATTCTGAAAACCCAGAAATAAAAACCCAACTGGTTGTCTCATCAGAACCCCAAAGTGACTCTCACAAGCCTGATGTCTTCTGTTCTCTCACTTGTTACTGATGCTTTGCATCAAGAACCAGTTTAGAACATTATGTGAAACTCTTCCTCCTGTGGTGTCTGGACCTGGGTTAAGCACCACAATCTTGTCAAGAAAATCCCCCATTATCCACATTCCAGTAACTGCAGCCCTTCAACATGCAGTTGCCTGTGCAGAACTCACTGTCAATGTAATGAGCACGCAGATCTACAGTGTGACTACTGAAATTGTTCATTTGGGTTTTGTCTAAATTTTGTTGCTAAATTTGTCTCTCGCCCTAGGATGTAAGAGGTGAAGTAGATAAAACTCTTCCCACATTTCCCTAACTCTGAATCCCAAGTAAAATTTTTAGAAGAATAAACTTGTGCTTCACCTTAAGAGTCTCATAAATGAAACAATTCTTTAAAAAACAACTCTTCTTGGTAAGTTACCTTTTTACTTCAAGTATGTTTCTCAGGTAACAGGTGGGCGTTGCCTTCTGTAGAAGGCATGATGAGTGCCATTCATAATAAAGCTGTATATGATCTAGAGCATCAGGAGTTCAGTAGTCAAAGGTAGAGTGTTCATGAATTACCTCCAGCTAACTGCTTCTAGATGCAGGGATTACTTTGAATCATGCAGGGAAGAAAGTCTGAACTTTACCTGACTAATGTTAGAATAAGAAAGAGATGCATAAACTGTGTGACAGAAGACTGAGAATCTGTTTGTTAATTTAGATATAACTTGGAAATTAATTGCTGTTATGTCAGAAGTGCTATTTAGGACAGCCACACAAGCGTAGAAATGCAGAAGGGAAGTTAATCTAAATGGCTTTGTCCCATCATGGCAATGTAACAAGGCCACGGTATGAAGTTCTTTTCTTAAAAGTAAACCAAAAATCTAAAAACCCTAAAGCAGAATACTCAAATGAAAAATCTTCAGGAAAAAAGAAAAAACTTGAACATTCAGGCTTATTCATGTTGCAAGGAAAGAGAAATCAGTCACAGAATAGCTCCATTCTAGAAGGAAGAGTCACAAAGTCTTGAACCATGGTTACAATGTGATCAACAAGTTCTTTGTTGAAATTACTATTACTTGTGTAAACAATTTTTTTCAGAAAGTAAATGACAATCTGCCCTTCAAGGGCATAGAGTAAGCATCTTCCTGAGGGACCTCAGAGCAGTACACTTTGTTCATTGGGCTTTTGCATCTCTGCTTCACTCAGCCCTTTAGATAGGTAAGCCAAACATGAGGTACACACCTCCCCATAACTATTTTTTTTAAATTTTAATGCTACAGGGATAAACAGCAGTTCAGCAGATCTCAAAGGCAATCTATTATCTATTCCTGCCCTCATTCTCCATGGCACAATAGGTGCTCCAGATTAAGAAGTATTTCCAGCATGGCTTTGACTGATTTATTATAGCCTCTGTGTCTAAAAGCTGCTCATAGTTACACATGGATTATATTCAGGTCCATTTCTCAGCAGGATGAGTAGGTCCAGCCATGATCTCACCTGATTATCTGAGGCTGCTATTCTTTAACAAAAATGTCTCCAACTCAAATTTTCAACTCAGCTTTTCAAAGCATATTTAGCATTTCAGTTTTCACAAAAATAATGTGTGTACACACCCTCTCCCCTTAACATTGCATCTACACATTCAACGGTGATTTTTTTTCCTTTTCCCATCACTTTGGAGTCTTAATGCTCTTTACAACATCCCACTCACATCAGTTTTTCCAGTTGCCATCAAATGATTAAGAGTAGAAATTAGCTGGGACTTGGAGTGTTTCAGAAGGAAGTCCAAGACACTTGTTCCATCTTGCAGTTGTGTACACTAAAGGAATTGAGAGAAGTCTGCAATTGCTCTGCTTTTTATCTACTGACACAGGGGAAACAACAACTCCTTCTGGACTAAGCCCAATTTACTATTAGATGATCAAGTACTTTCAGAGGACTCAGAATTCTATCTTCAAACACACAAACTGAAATTGAGAAGAATGGTAATACTATTTTCAAATCTTTTTCAAATCTTTTAAAGGAATTAAATCTAACTCATAACCTACAAACACTTGACAGAAGCAATTTAGAGATCTATGATTCTCATTCTAAAATAAGAACGAACTGGTGGAAAACACATGGAGGAGATTGGGCATTATCTAAGCAGCCTCAGACAGGGTGACAGAACACTTACTACACATTAGTTTGGGAAAATGTTTAAGTGTGCACATCTCCACACAAGCACTAACAACAGTATATCCCATAACCCTTATTGACCTGATTTTCCTAGCTTTTTCAAAAGAAAAATATTCAGAAACAAGATACAGCTATCATACAGTAATATAAACAAGAACATAGTTTCAGGATCCTGTAAATGTTGTCTAAGAAACAAGCCACGTTAAGGTTAACAAAAAAGCCAAACCAAAAACCTAGCTAGCCTCAGGAATCATTCAAATTTATTTATACACCCTTAATAAAATTAAACTCAAGATCACATGCAATCCAGAAGCTATATGGCATAAGATTCTGGATACAAAAGGTAAAAGTTAATATTCTTCTGTGCTACCAAGTTTTTTATGGAGGCTTCTACTCTATAATCTCAGTCTAGACCAGGATTTCACAATCACTTTATTCTATAAGCACAAAGTGACAGGAGTTCAACTTAATTTGTTTGTATTCCTGGTTATCACTTTCTGTAGCTGAGACTCTTGAGATAACTGAAAACAATCTTTATTTTCTTGGGTCCAACTCCCTCACTGCTAAAGAGAGGCACTGTCACCAGGACAAAGCCTGGTTTGAGGAATCGAGCGAAATGACATCTAAATGGTCTCTGCACACCACTGACATGGCTAAGGCAGACTTGATATTAACTCATTAGTGGTGGACAACTGATCCAGACAACTACTTTTCAAATTATAATTTTTAATATACTGAAAACTAAATCATGTACTTTAACCTCACAGCTTGAAATGCTGCAATAGTATTTATAATAATAATAGGCAATTTAATACAGACTCAGGGAAAATAAGCTACATGACAAAAATGCAAGCAGTGTAAGCTTGTTTCTGATATAGAAAAGCAAGAGGTTGATGCTTAGACACTGCGTATTGCAAAATCAGAGATATTCTATCAAGAATTTACCAGGACATTACACATTCATGAATGTTCAGTTAGCTTAGTAGTGAGCTCTTTCCACCTTATAATACCAAGCTTAAGGTACTTTTCCGGCCTAGTTTGACAGCATAACCCATCACTACTCAAGGAAAAGAGTGGCAACTACCAAGATGCTAGTTCAAGCTAACGTACACTTAGCAGTAAACACCAGCCACTTACTGTGTTTGTATAAGTAGTAGTTAAAAAAACATTTTGTTTTTAAAAAAGAAACATGCTACCAAAAGCATGTCCCACAAGACATGATATTTCTCCAGTCTGTCACTGTAATGCTGACTACAGTAAGCTATCTACTTCAAACTCCTATTTAAAAAGTAATTAGGGATGCAAGCTGTAGAAGCAACAAAGGCTTCAGACATCTGAGTTATGGAGCAATTGCTCCATATTTTCATTTTCTTACCACCAACAAAACTAAATGAAAAAAGTGAAATGATTACTGTGTAGTTCAATTGCCACAGAAATGTTTTTGTAGTAGTTAGCACAGTGAATTAAGTATATATACGTAGATACAATATTTGTCATTTACTATTTAAATATAAAGGATACACAGAGAAACAGTTTTAAGGAAACTTTCTGAGCTTCTAGGAAATAATTTTAACTATACTTGTAAATACAGGAGTTCAAATTACTGGTATATCGGTCACAAATTTATAGACTAATTTGAATAGCTCAGTAACTGTACAGCCTATGCATCCAAGTAATAACTGCATTTGTGTGTCTCATACTGCATCTGATCCAATCTGATGCCTCTTCATCTTCTACTTCCACTCCTAACTAGACAGACAGCATTAAAGAGAAAACATTAATGCTCACTTGTCTACCTAAGAGACCCTTAACAGAACCTAGTAACTTATCTGAAAATGTGTATTTAGCAAGTAAATAGTTACTGTAATGGTTATATACTCATGCAGCTTTAAGCACATTTGTTTTGGAAGCCTTCTTAGGGAGTGCAGCAGTTTGATTATTAACACTTTTAAGATAAATGTAAAATAAAGAGAAACAAACCAACCTGCACTTAGACTTCCTGATGGTTTACTTGTTGTTCCAAACCCAAATGATGATGCTCCTGTGGCACTACTTCCAAAGGCAGAGCTACTTCCAAATCCTAGTAGAATAATAGTAAAGACATACAAAACAACAAAAAAAATTACAGACACAGCAATTAAAGAGAGATTTTGGGTGAGTATTCTAAAACCAAACATAATTCTAAGCATTATTTGGCCAATAAATATTCCCAAGATTATTGCCTCAAAAGTATTTTATTCTCAATACAGCACTGCATTAAGAAAACAGTGCAAATGGGATAGTGGAAAAAAACACTTCCTTCAAAACACAAAACTGAGTATAGGAAAAGCAATGAGAATAGATGAAGTAAAACTATCAGAGTTGACAAAATTGCTATTGAATTGCTGTTAAATTGGCAAGAAAATGGGCCAAAACTAGGAAAATTAAGACATAAGTTATATGACTTCTAGTACAGACAGCCGCACTGTTCATCCACAGGTCTAAAGAAAAATTCTCTATGCTTAAAACAGAGTAAACTTTTTTTTTTGCGTTTACATTTGGTTTTAGAGTCGTCATCCCCCCCAGGTTATTGGGGATCAGCTTGATCTAGGAACAACAAAATGGGTTAAATACAGAATAGAAACAGAATTTCATAATATTTAATGGGAAACATAATAATATAAAGGGCAGTCATCAACATATAGCTGAAATAAAAGTCATTCTATTAATTTTGTAATTGACATTTATAACCATAATAGAAATACTTTGAGATTTCAAATTGTGTTATTAATATGATGATATCAATAGGAAAAGTAAGCTGATATTTGCAGTTTGAGATAGAGGCCAGACAAAAAGAACAGTAAGAGAAATATATAGAAATATATTCTCTAATTTTGGCTGTCTCAAGAGGTTTTCAAAAAGAGAACAGTATTAGTATTCAGGGAAATTATGCCCGCATCTTAAGTTTCAAGTGCCAGGGAAAATACTTGTGTTTTACTGCAGATTAAGCCTTTACCATTCCTTTACAGAAATAATTTTTAGATTTTAAACCTAGTAAGAATTAAACACGCTACTCGAACCAGTGTTTACTAGTTTTCTGCAATACTTAAATGACTTTAAGAGTGTATAATGGCAAGTATCATTTGAATGTAAGGTAGTTTATTTAAATAATACACTCTTCTTGTCCTATCTAGTTTGAAATGAATTACCAATGATCAGGCAAGATGTCTGCAAACATTGAATGGAAGCATAGCATCTATATACTACATATCTTATACACTTAAATGCAAAAGCCTCTGTATTTATCACTGACAAAATTCACAGAATATTTCTCAAGGAAAGAGAGTACATTTCCCTAGTGAAAGTGTTTCAAGAGTATACATTAAAAACAGTCCTGTTAAAAAAATCCCAAACCTTAAGAAAAAAAAATGAAGTCTGAAGTATTCCTTCTGCTAATTTGTTTCCAAGAGCACACCTGCAGGATATTTTGCATGTATTCCTTTACACTCTACACTTGCTTCTATCAGATAGTCTTGATTTGTCAAAAAAAAATTTTGCAAATTAATATAGAACAGATTAAATACAAGCAAATGCCTTCCTAAGCAGAGAACTAGCAAAAAGAATACAAATTAGGCCTCTAAGACAAAACTACAACCAGTTGTTCATCAGTTTAAAAGAAAACATTCTTTAATTTACCTTAGTGAACATATAAAACCAATCTTTAGTCTACAACCTCTTTGGCTGAAGAGTTTTATGGTTTGGTTGTTTGTTTTTTTTTAAGATATTTAAAACATTATGGGAACAACTGGTAACGTCATACTGGTAAAGTACTTTCCTTTTAGCCCACTGCTGTTGGTTATTTTTCCTGTTTAGATATAGAGACTTTCCGTTGTCTGAAAAAGCTTAAAATCTGATGAGAAAGGACATTGGTAGATTTAAAGATAATTTCAATATGGTCATTTAAGGTAAAACTGATGTAACATTCAAGTTACACTATCTTTCCAATACCAAGTGATGGTTAAGTATGTAAAATACATTGCCACACTGGTTCACAGGTTTGGTTCAAAGAGGTAAACCGTAGGGATGTGGACTAAGGCTGCAGAGAGGAGAGCATGTAACAAAAACCACATGACATTGTTTGTGCTCAGCAGATGTAACAATTTTGTTTGCAGATCTCATCCAAAAGCTTCAGAGGACACTAGTGTCTTCTGACTTGCACTGTAGAAACCCCTGATCTATGTAGACAGGTAATTCACATGCAGATTAGATTCTACTAATCACTTACATTCTACTTGTAGTTCTACTACTAAGAATTCATTAGATTTAAATGAAAAGGTCTACATGAATTTTATAATTTTGCTACCAAATATTTTTCACAGTCATGTGTCCTCTTAGAATATATTCCCCACCAGCATTCTTAACATTTTGGTAAATATTTTTCCCCTCACTTTCAAATGCTGCTTTTTCAGCTTGAGGAGGGATCTTGTTTCCCCCTCAGCACTGAGGGACAAAGCAAATATTTCAGCAAGCAGGATCTCAGAACTCTAGTAATTTTTAGCATTTATTCTAATCTTAATCCAAGCACAAATGGGTCCCTATAGTTAATAGTTGTACATATACGTCAAAAACTTGTGTGGATTAGTTACAGCATGATCCAATGTCAGGTGCCTAACTTTCATATATGTAAAATTAACTCAAGTTGTAGTTAAAGGATGTACTTGATGTACTTCCCTGGCTTTAAGAACAGAACTTCTACACCCTGGGTTTTCACTACAATGGCTTAATAGCCTTACTGTTAGCCTTAGCAACTCCTGCAAGGCACGAAGAAGGCTGGAAAGCGCAGACTGCCAAATTTGAGGTCTTCCCCTGAAACCGATCATTCTCTTAGTGGAGTTATAGGTTTGCAAGAGATTCAGATGTGCGGTATAATAATTAAATGAAAGATTAGAAAAGTTAAAGTGTACCTCCAAGGCTTGAAGAACCTAAGCCACTTGGTTGCAAGCCAGTGCCAATACCTGAGCCGAATGGCGTTCCAAAACTAACTCCCAGAGATGGTTGTGGCCCTGGTATAAAAAAAAATGAGAACAAACTTGCCTTACTCTTTCATAGTAAAGAGGTCCTTTATTTTATTTATTCAAGTATTTGATAATGTGAACATCATTGCTTTCAACACATCCCATTAAGATCTCAAGCTTTACTTCATCAAAAGTCCTTACTTAACTGTTTGCCTCTATGTCCACCCAGTAAAAGCCTAAGGAAAATACTGATTGTAATAAGGTGAATCTAGTCAAAGCTAGTATCATGATAATAACCACTTAGTATTTTAAAAAGTTAACCTGTCTCACCTTAAACATTAAGCAGAACCTTGAGAGAACTCATAGGTAACAACATTTTGCCACCTGTATTAATGGAATCTAAGTAAGGGAAAACCTTCAAATTAAAAACATAAGAACTGACACTAATGTAACTAAAACTATACTACCAAAAGATAATTTAATAAATAGGAATCTTCAAAACTACTCAAGTATTCCATCCAAATTTAAACAGAACACTAAGATAAAAAACAAGACAATGACTTTATTTTATTAAATTTATTGTTCATTTTTAAGCAAGTCAATTACACAGTAACATGACAATTCAATTCTTTTCCACACAAGTGATAACTGAGTTTTGTTAAGCTCTGCTACATAACACCATTCAATAAGGTAAACTAGTCAAACCACCTGTTTAAATAAACATTTACAAAAGGCACAATTCTGTGTACCTTAATGAATTAGATACATTCAAAATTTCAGAGTCAGAGTTTGTCCCATAATTAGAAAAAGCTGACAGTACTTTCCCTGCATATTCACACTAAGATGCAGGACTGTCAAAAAACACTTTCAGTCTGCCAAGATAAAATTTACAGCCTCAGTTCCTTTTTTCTTAAATCCCGGGGAATAAAGAATCAACTTGCTAGTCCATTACTAACACATTTTAAAATAATTAATTCTGATAAATAATATATTTTGACAATTTTCACAGTACAATCTTATATTCCTGTCTTTTTCAAACAGTTTTCAGTGCACTATTTAAAAAGTTTAACCATTGAAGATAAAATACAGTGCCAAACTCTTAATCCACAGACAATCACACCTTTCCTCAAGATAGCCTTTTCCATCTTTGAATACACTTTATATACTGTATCTGTGAAAGTGATGATTTATTCAAGTATTACTATAAAGCTCAGGTTATTTCAGTCTTTTTCCTAAACCATCATTGCATTTGGGCTTATTTTCATTCAAAATTTCTTCCTTCACACTACAAATTTTCCCGTTGCTAGTATTTATCAAGAATTAAAAAATGTAAATATTTCAAGCTTTTAAAATCATTTCAGTATTTGAAGATTTAAATGGAAAATCATTTTGAATCAAGTGAAAGGCACTGTATATTGAAAAGTAACATTTTTGCTAGGAACACAAAATTCTTAGGTGATCCAAGCTGAATGACATCTGTATACTCCAAGTAGTGTTAAACTAAATTTTACGGGCAACTAAAGTTGTTAGCTTTCAGTCTCTGTTTAGCAGGGAAGAGTTGGGAATCCCAAGCTATTTTTTCAACTAAAAGAAAAGTATATCAGATGTTGTAATTACAAATTTTCACAGATTTCCAACTAAACATCCAGTTTAAATACTGATACATCTACCTAGCAGCTCTTTAAAAATAATAAAATTGTTATCAAGAAAAATAAACAAAAAGCCCTACACAAGTCAGTTAGTCATCTAAAACTAAAACATATCCAGTTCCTTCTTGAGTGCACAGGTTTCTATCTCATAGGAGGCACTGTTAGTGGAAGACCTTAAAACACTACAGTCCTCCAAGCCAAGCTTTTTACCAAATGCAACATGCTTTTTGGAGCCAGTAAATTAAAAAAAACTGCATTACTCTAAAACTTCTCAGATTATATAAAAGAGGATCTTATGCCTTAGGCTAACAAACTTTCATAGAGCAACAGTACATGATATTTGTTGATCCTGTACCATAACGTTCTGCAGGCATCACCACTACTTACACTTCTTGTAAGTAAACATAATTTTCAATAGCAAAAAAACTAACGAAAGATTCTTCAATGCCAAAAGTACTAGCAAAAAAACGGCACTTTGCCCTGTGGAGCATTTCGGTTTAACGAATAGGACCCACTAAAAAAAGTCCATACAAGTCAGCCAGATTTCCTAAAGTGACATTCTGCAATTTTAAAAATCACAGCTAGTCCTAGCAGTGAACAAATTTAGTGTCACAACTTAGATCTGATTCTGACAAAGTAATACACTGCCTAATTTTAACCAAGGTTAATACCAAATTACACAAAATTTTTAAGTGCTAGAAAGATTTCCATATCCTTTCCCATTAGCACTTCAACATCATATCAAGTTTGGTAAAAACAAAAAAAGTGTGCTAATAGCTTGATAATGCTTTGACTAACTCTGCACTTCAGCTAAGGAGAGAGTAACTAAGTTGTTGGGGGGGGGTACTTTATTTATTATTAGAGGAAGAAAGGTGAGCTTGAAGAAAAGCATTTAAGACGACTTAGTCTTACCAGAAAAACATCCATTTCAGCCTCATGCGTTTACAGCTCTAAGTTCACTAGGCTTTAATTTCCTTCGAGATCTTTTATTTCAGTTCCCTCAGTAATAATAGGCAGACTAGCCACCAGCATTTTAACTTCATGCTGTTCAAGATGGCTCAGGGAAGGTGCAGGTGAGGCACTGGTTAAAACTCTAGCTGCTACTGCACAGAAGCATGATCAGCCTCGCTGCTACCAACAAAGCTGTGCTCAGAGCAAAGTGCTAAACTAGGGAGAAAGGTTGTGTGCAGACAAGACTTTAGCATGATTTTAGCTACTAGCTTCAAAAACCTGCACAAAAATTGTGCTTCAGCATGCACACCACAGTCCTGGTGTCATGATGGATATCTCAGGAGATCAGTGGCGTGCATCTTTGCTCCCTTTCTTCTGTATGGCCAGGATCCACTGCCTTTATTTCAATAGAAGCCAGACAGGTCTTGGCATACAGAGAGAACATAAAAGCAGGGTGCATATCTACACCCAGGAACTGGGGAAACGTTCCCTGATCCCACAGCTTAGATGTAGCTACTAAACTGTTGACTTCTGAACACAAATTTAAAATAAATTATTCTTTGTCTTTTTCAGGGAAAGAACAGTAACTAAGTCTAAATTAATATTACAAAATAGACTTAATCATGTAAACAAAACATTGTTTTAAAAAGAGACTAATCATCCTGATCCCTGTATACTAGAGTACCATATAGGAGCCAAAAACTTTGAAGCCCAGAATAATTTTCTTGCTTTATTCTTATCTTCAAGAACAGCAACAGCAGGTCAGGTATTACACAGATACCTCCTTTCCGCCCCTTTACATGCAACTCATTTCAGTCTTCTCTCATAGTCTTCTACCATCCCTCATCTAGCCCACTCTTAAGGACCTAGATCTTCCAAAGCAAGACGCGTGACTTTAGCTTCAAGCAGATAGTTTATCAAATTCATATAATCATAACACAAAGTTAAAACATGCAAACATTTGCAGTTTTACTGCAGCAAATGGCCATCTGAAACTCAAGGAAAAGGAAATGAAGAGGAGGCAGTCTTTAAACACTTTAAGATTCCTGCAAAACTGAAAGAATAGATTATTCTCCTTTTCCGCTAAGAGTAAGACAAAGTGGCAGCCTTAACCTGAAGCAAAGAAATTTCAAATAAGTTGTTGGGAAAGTTAAGCACTGAAATCAGTAATTTAGGAAAGCTGTGAAATTTTACTCTCCAGAAAGCTTTTAAAGACGCTAAGATGTCTCTGAAAGTTCAGGCCTGACTGATCCTGCTTTTGAACTAGAGGAACAGAACAATTTCAAAAGTTCCATCTAACCCTATTTTCTAAGGGTTTTAAGTACTCTTGAAGTGCCACTCAAATATCAATCTACCTCTATTTCTCCAGGTCCCCAGGCGAGTTGCATGAAGGGTAACAGTATTCCATCTGAATAAATAGTAAAAAAATTGTCTACTTTTGTTGGCATGTTTGATGTAAGTTAATGGCTTTGTTCTATCTGCGTCACTCTTGTAGTTGGCACATTATTGGCTTTTGGAATACTCTGCCAAAACAACCAACAGAAAACCCCCAAACCCCCCAAACCAACCTATACACGCTCCCATTTGCTCCTTTCACTACAAAAGGTTACAAAATACCTCAAGGTATAAAGTCACCTTAGCTCAGGTGTGTTGGTACAGGTCAATTCTGCCTCCATCCTGCACCTCCCTTTTCATTCCTACTCCTAAGAGAATATTCATGAAGTCAGGCCATAAGTGGTATCAGTTTACTGAAGTTCTCAGCAGTTCTCTTGAATCTGGACTAGGAAGAGGAAGTTCAAATCCCTCACCTCAATTCATGCAAATGCAGGTATAAATGTGACACCCCCAGTACATGACTTTCATATACAACTAATCCTGCAATGACTGTGGAAAGTATTTAAAAAAAAAACAAACATTAGACAAGGAGAAAGACGAAGGGAAAGGGAACCACTTTGGCACCATTAGACTGCACAAGCCACACTTCTGTCTGTATTAAAAACCCTGAAGTGTGACATCATATTATCTCACGTTTTCTGTTTAAAAGCAGACTCTTTTGCAGATGTCACTTCAACAAAATTCCCATGGAGTAACAGAGCAGCAACAGGAAGACTGTGGTCTATGATGGAAATTTAGAAAAGATTATATTTCATAAAGACTTCATTTTTTTTGTTGTGTTCAAAATATTTTGGCATATTTGTCTTTTAAACCCACCTCCTTGCTGTTTAAAAGGGCCAGGGCTGGAAGCACATTGTATTTTCCTTCTGTGTAGAAGGCAAAGACACGGTAATCATTTGTCAAACTGAGGGTGGCTGCTGCATAGGTCTCTAATTAAAACCACTCCAAATATGACTGCTGTTGTAAGACAACAGAAGGAAAAGGTGCTAATATGACTTTCAGTACACCCACGATAAACATTTTAGAAAATACATGGTAGAATGAAATTACCTCTGCTTTTCATAATTTGCTGATATAGACATATCCATGTTCAAGTAAAATTATTTGTTCTGTTATTTCTTATTTCTGTTAAATGATTAAATATTAATTCAATTCTCTACATTCAGGAATCCCTCTCAGACATGTTGGTTAGTATAATGATGTCAGCTAAGGTGCCTTAAGTTATTTCCTTTGCCATATGTATCCATTCTTCATTAGGAGCAGGTCATGCATTTCCTCTGGTTTTGTCTCCTTCTTACATGCACACACAGAACACCACTGATCCAACCCTACTTTCTCTAATATTAATTTGCAACAGCAGAATGGCCAGCAGAAACTGCTCCAATATCACCCTGACAAAGGAGCTGGCTATAAAGTAAAAGCCAGGCATCTATCTTCCTACTCTGTAGATGTTTCCTCCACTATCCTTCCTATTCTACAGCATTTTTTGTTTTACAGTTCCAAAGTGCTATATAAAAAAGCATTATTAATTTTACATAAGAAAAAGGTAATATGATATTTAGATATTCTCTCCTCACCAATTTGAAATAATTTACTATAACCACACAATCCCGGAAAGAGGCTACACTGTGTATTCAGAGATGTTACTTAAGAGTGAAGACTCACATTCCAAGGGGTAAGTTAGAACAATACAGAAAATACCACTAATACAAGTTAATTCACAAGATTAAGTATTGGTTGTATAATTATTGCTAGGTCTACCCTGCATTTTTCTATTGGCTATGTATCAGTAACTTTGCTCATCACAATGTTGATATTTTTAGTCTAACACAAAGGAAGACTTCATAGAAAACGTTACACAAATTGACTATTGTCGCAACACTAATAATCTATAACTTGAATGCGCTCAGACCTGTAGCAGGCTGTTGCTGCTGAGTAAGTGTTGCAGCCATCGCAACGGCTGCTGCGTTTGGTATGTTGCTGAAAGGGGTCGGTCCAGTGGTAACACGTGGCGCGCTCTGCCACTTCTTAGCTTCTGTTCGTCTTGCCTCAAACACATCCATGGCATCGCCCAGAAAGGTTTTCCTGTAGCCAAGGTATTGGTCTTTGAGCATCTGAAGGGGATGGTGGGAAGCCATTTTAGTTCAATGTATTTGACATTTTTAAAAAGTAACTTAGTAAGGAAAGAAACACCAAGTTCTAAAGTTTCCTTACAAGTAAAAAAAAATAAAAAAAAGAAAGCCTCCCCCCCACCCTGAAAGGATCTACTCAGGCTATGAGCTGGAGAGAACCCTTTTGCATCAGCTACAGCGGGAATAGGTTCCTTAAAATTCCAGAGCAGTCAAGCGTAACAGACTAACATTCTGAACTGTATCAAAATCTCTCAAAGTCATTTTAAATCAGCACAATTCCATTTGTATGACTGTACTGGCTGACCTAAGAGGCAAAATACAGCCACATTACTAGCTTACAAGGAAACACCACACTTTGTCAGTGCTACCCTTTTTTCACAGCCTGCTTTTGCTCGCATATCACCTTCACCTTTTGTTTCTTTCCTTCCTTTCACTCTTGCATTTCTTTCTTAGCACAAAAGCTAAGAAATTCACTCTTGTTTCTGACACATTTCATCAACAACATAAGGCAGTGCAAATAAAACAATAGTTCTGCTTTAGACTAAAAAGTAGCTGAAATCTGTTGTGTCACATCCCTCTCTCGCTTTGCCTATGCCCCTTCCACCCTCAAAATCCCATCTTCTGTGGCAACATCTGGCTTGGTCTGTTCGTCATGGGCCATTTCTATCTGTCACAGGTAAGGGAACTATGGATATCTTAGGTAATATAAAAAGAACAAATGGCTTCAATTTAAGAACTGATAGAATTATTTCCATCTTCTAACAGAGAATCTTTAAATGTAATAGATTAATTAAAACTCAAGATCAGTAGGTTCAATTGAATTTTATGGAAGGCGCACTATGTGTTGTGTTCCTGGCTATGAATATGCTTGGTTTCGAGAATAGGAGTTTACAGTCCAAAAATTCTGACTCAGGACTTGAAGAGCTGTAAAATCGATCAGCAAAACCAGGAAACATCCAAAATGACCTCATTATCACATCAGGAGTGCTGTCTTGGAAAGAAAAGACATTTGTAGAACTCTGAGGAGATTTAACAGAATGCCATACTGACTGCCATAGGAGCTGACAAATTAGACATAGTAGAGCATTTCTTAAGGTTGATCTATGCAGAATGATTTAATTCTCTACCTGAATTGTGCCCAAGCACATTTTACTCTTCCCTGACCTTCACTGCTCTCCATCTGCTAGATGATAAACTAAAACAGATGGTCAGAATGACAGATCCACTTAAGCAATACATTTTTCTGATGTTTGAAGCTTTAGTTATAATTGTGTCTTCTTAATCTAGTGTGTCCACCCACTAGATTAAATCTCAAAAGAAATCTCCAAAAGAGAAGAATCCTCAAACCAAGCCCTTAGTTAAGCAATAGAATACTTCTTAAGCTGAAGTAAAGTCTTTCTATACAGTCATGCCAAAAAGGTGGGGAAGATACTAGTGCTCATACGTGCATACTAATCCAGCTCTTCATACTGAAGAGCAACAAAAATCTATCATCATAAAGAGCACTGCATGAGTTCAGGCTACACTTGGATCTCAGAAGTGAAGAGCAGAACACACCTGGGATCCTTTTTGTGTAATTCTGCCAAAATTATGGAGGAGCTGACATATTCTATATCTGGTACCAAAATCAAGTTGACTAAGAGAAGCACAAGTATCTGATGGCAGGTAGCTGTAAACCAGTGAACATCTATGCTGGCAGAAGCAATGCGATGCAAAGAATCTACTTCATACAAGATCCTCAGCATTCCCGAACTTTGAGGAAAAGTAAAAAGTTTCAGATGTTTATAGAACTAGCAGTACTGTGCAGAAGAAGCTGTGAGAAGGAAACAAGCAGATTTTCCACAGCTACTCCCATTAAGGGAGTCACTTAGAAACAAAGCCAAACACTTGTACTCTTTCCCAAGGTGGTGGTTTTTTGGTAACCAATAAGGGTTCTGATGATCAAGAAATATTATGGATTGTCGAACATTTGACATTTTGTCAGCATGTCCACAATTGTAAATCGGAAATTCAAGCCAGAGTCCTTGATGGAAAAAAATACAAGCTTAACTAGGCTCTTTGATGCATCAGCATATTTATTCCACAATAGTCTTTTTTTTCCTATGTTTTCCACAAAAACCAGGTTGAAAAAAAATTAAGCAAGCCAGAACACAATTATTACCACAGTTCTTTGATACATGGAAAGATCTTATGTACAAACGCCTACTTTTCTGTTACCTGTTTGAGTACGGGCAGATTTAGATCATCTTTGCTTAAGATCATTGAGTAAAAAGCAAAACACAAAAGCATGAGCTCAAAGACAGGCATTTCAAAAACTGATCAACAATTAAAAAGGAAAAGGAGTTAAATGAAAAGCATTTTGTAATCTAAATGATTGTGGTTAGCTGCTATCACGACCAAGTAATTCAAATTAGACTTCAGCTGAACAAAAGTTACTTTTTTTAATCAAAGCACCTCTCCAGGACAGTTTGAAAATTTAACAAAGCAATTAATTTAACAGAAGAAAAAGTAATACCTAAAGATATACTATATTTTCAAAAAGTGAGTCTCTGTAGTTCTTTCACCAAATACACAAGAACACATAAAAACAACATACCTTCACGTTTTCATGTATTGATTGAAGTTGTGCAGCTAAAGCTACAAACGTTTGATAAATTTTCTGCATAGCCATAGACAAATCTGTAAGAGGCGTAAAATATTGGTGACAATCTTACTACCAGGAGAAAAGATTTAGTGTTTATACTGCAGCAAGAAGCCCACCCAAACCCCATCCAGCACAAAGCACAAAAACAATTGCACAAGAACTAGTTCATGTCTATAAGAAATACAAAATTTGAGAGCAATTGGGTGATACAAGTCACCCAAGGACTACTTTTTGAAAGGGCTTCAAGTGTTATTTTGGAAAGTACACTGTTCTCAGATTTGTTTTTATATACATGGTAATTTGTTTCCTGTGATTCTATGATTTAGCAAAGCTAAAAAAACACTATTTAACCTAACTTTATCTAATTACACGGCAGCATTGTACCTCACTGGTTTTTACATACAGTTAAATCAAGTTTTCTTGCATTCTATAGGTTTTCCACCCTTTCTGACTTAAAGCACAGTTAAGTGTTCAGCTGATTTACCAAAAGAGAGCTGAATGGAAACTTTACTTACTTTTTAAAGACATGATTAACAGGCACAAGAACTCTTACTCTAGCTCCACCCACAAGCATATCAAACAAAGAAACACAATGGAGAGCTTCTTGCCTACATGAAGGCTTATATTTAGCATATCCTGCTTCCCACACAGATATGAAAGTGTTTTCAGTGCACGGACCCAACTAATACAAAACTTCAGGATTAAAGTGGAAATCTCAAAGGTTTTAGCAGAATGAGGGATCTGGTGACAAAAAATGGTTTCCTGAAAGAAGCACTGAAACAAGGTACCAAAATCAAGGACAGAAAAGTGCTGAAGTGGTCTTTCACCTTCTTTTCTCTGAAGGATGTATGTAACCTACTGAAATGCAAATAGTAGCTATTAAGCTTTCCGGGATGCATAGATCTAGCAATGATTCTTGGAACTAAAGAGGTTTGCCTCTCCATAAGGGAGTTTCTCCATTATAATTTGCATTTCTTTCTGAAAAAAAGCTGGGGAATAAATCTCATGTCAGCCCACAGGGTTGTGGAGTCAGTGGTATCTAGAAAGACTGGCCACAATTTTCCAAGGAGTCTGGAGGTAGTTTATTGATACTGTATACTAGACATTTCAAAATTTTTAAGCCATTCTGGGTCATGGTTTCCTCTACGGTAAAATAAGTTTTTCCTGTACAGCAAAGGTTACGTATGCAACACGGTGTTGACTAGATCACCTGCTGACAGTCTGAGTATGCTGGCACAACAGATTGAGCCTTGCCCACACAAGCAAGGAACCCTTAGATTATAGCAGAAACTGCTGAAACACCTGAGGAAAATCTGTGAAGGCATCCCTCTCATACTCTGGACAGACAAGAAAACCACACGGAAAGATGGAGGACCCTCAGGATTCAGCAGATCTTCCATTCTGGAAGCTAGGTCTATACAGTTCTCTTGGTTTTGATATATAAAGTCCAGAGTCTAGGTACTATCCTGTGATAGCAAGACATTCAAGTATCATTTGGCACAAAAGGACAAGCACTTGAAATCACTGCTTATTGCCGGACCTGTATCTAAAACAGCCCAGAAGAGAAGAATATCTATGTCACAGGAATGGTAACCAACCATTGGTTGGACTACTGTCCAGAGATCATGATTCTCTAACCAGAGAGATTCTCCCAAGACTGAATGATGTGGCAGCAAACATGACTAAATTTTCTTGATTGGTCAGATCTGAAGGCAACACCAGCAGGCTCCAGACTAAGGAAAAGTTCCCATTTTGATCTGGAGCTGGCAGAACAGACACCCATATTTGTCTGGTCAGACAGCCCAGTGCAAGACAGAAGGTGCCAGACATCAGCCTTGTAACAGCTAGATGCTGAAGGGAGAGAGATGGATATAGTGGATGTCAAAACAAACCAGGCTTACAAATTAAACCTCAGGAACTGGGTCCATCTTAAAAAGCTCAAGAACCTGTATGAATTTATCCTTTAATTCCAAATCTTTACATTGAACAACTTCAGAATCTATTTGAATACTAATTTCTGTACATTAAATAAGAAAAACTAACAATAATGAAAGAGGAGATTAATTACTAAGTTTTTCTTAGAGGTATAAGATTCCTTAATGGATTTATACATAAAAATTACCTTGTGGAGTTATGTGAGAATTATTTGCTTGAGTAGCAAGATGATTTTCTAGTTCTTCTATTTGTTGCCTGTATTGCTGTAGCTGTACTTCAAACTGCTCAACCAAGATTCTGAAGTAGCTGAGTAAAACAATGAAATAATGTTATTAAGCTTCACTAGTTAGCCACTATTTTTAAACCAATCTATACTGGCTGCTGATTTTAATTAGTTACAACAGTTATTTTCTATTACATTCTTGACACCCCTGTACTAGTTGAGAGTAAAGACTGTATTTCTCATGTCTATGAGAGAAAAGATATGAACAGTAGAAAACCCACTGATTCTATGAAGCATTTAATACAAGTGTTACACAAAGCAGAAAAAAAATTTATGAAGTTCATAGAATCAGAATGCTTTGGGTTGGAAGGGACCTTCAGTTGCAGTGATCTTCAACTAGATCAGGTCGCTGAGTCCTATCCAACCCGATCTTTAAATATTTCTACGGATGCAGCATCTACTTCTCTGGGTAACTTGTTCCAGTGTTTTACTACCCTCACTGTAAAATTTTTTTCATCTAGTCTGAATCTACCCTCTTTCACTTAAAAAACCATTATTCCTTGTCCTATCACTACAAGTCCTACTAAAATGTCTGTCACCATCTTTCTTGTAAGCTCCTTTTAAGTATTAAAATGCTGCAGTAAGGTCTCCCAAGAGTCTTCTCTTCTCCCAGTTATAATATTGATTATTCTTTTATGAATAACAGTAACTCACTCTGCTGGGGCTGTATTTTCGTGCTGGAGACCAGGAGGAGTTTTCTGTGTTCGTAACGCTATTTCTGCATTCTTTAACTCCTAAATAAATAGGGAAAATTAATAAAAGATAAGGTTCTGTATGAAGCATTCAAAAAGAAAAATAGCTATAACTCTACTGTTCGTTTAATAAAATATTTTCTTCATATATTTAAGTTATGACAATGATAGAATCTGACCAGAATTTCTTCAAAGACAACAGCCAGAAAGTTGGAGAACTGCAAATACCAACAGAAGTTTGGGAAGAAACAAAATAGCACAAACTGAAAGCACACTGAGCTCTCAAAAGATGAGAAAGTATTTCCATAAACTGTCAGAGCTAAGACCTAATTTCTGTTATACTTCAGAAATCCTGTTACAATTAATAAGGACTAGGGGAAAAAAGCAACAGTCAAGTGCAGGGAAGTAGCACACCTAAAAGAGAAGAAACAGAACAAAAAGGATTATTTTGCCGTTTAAAAATAACCAGTTCGGAAAAATGCCTCTTTCTATGAAAATGTCTTTTTATGCACGATAACTACAGCATACACTTCTACTTAATACTTTCTAATAACTCTCCCATTAAGAAATTCTCAGTACATGGTTCTGCAACTATTCTAAACTGCATCTTTTATGGAAATGTGAGATTATCAGTAACAAGTTTGTGTTCACAGAAAACTGATGGGAAGACAACTATAGAATACTTCCTTTTATAGAAAAGGCACCAACATCTCAGTTGAGATTAAAATACATTTACTTATATAGCAAGCAGCCTTGACATGCCAGATGAAATAAAATGTGGTACAGAACTTAGCTTGAAAAGCATCTGCCTCAAAACTTGAGCTCAAACTGGTTGCACAGTTAAGATGCAGCCTGGTGGACAGTTGCGACTCAAGTTCACAAAGTGAACACCAGCACTAGTTAAAATAGTTTGAATGAATGAAATGTTATGAGGTGGTTTTTGTTAGTTCTAAAAGTCATCAAAAGAAAACATACTTGCATTTCTGCTGCTCCAGAGTCCAGCATGTTGTTACAAATGTGTCTTCACTAGCAGCTGAACATAACTGAAACTGAACTAAAGGGGGCACACATTCCCTTCTGATGCCTTTGCTACGCAGGAGTGCTCTCCTGAGCAGAAGTAATTTTATTGCTGTTGTACTTACCTGAAAACACTGCCATCACAGATTTCAGTCTCCCCCAAAACTTCAAGTAGATTAGAAGCAACTATATTTTTTTACTTTGTTCATAATTCTTTTAGTTTAGACACAAGTGTTAACCTGACTGACAAAGAAGGCTAGTTATCCTATATGAAATAATCTAAATATAAACTCTATATAATAAAATTCCTATTTGATTATACCTGTGCAGTTTCCGCTTTCAGCTTGTCAATATTAAGAGTGTTTCTCTGTAACCCACTGGCAACTACAGACAGAAGCTGTTTCAAAGCTTTAGTGTCTTCTTGTACTTTAAGCATGGCTTTAGAGGACATTCTACTAATTTCTTCCTGAACTTGTTTTTGTTCTTTCACAAATTTCCTGGTGAAGAGAAAAAGAAGGGGGCGGGAAGGAAAGAAACATAATACATTGAACCTGAAATACCCAAGTGTTTACCCGTCACATTATTTAAATAGCTATTAATTTTTCCAAAATCAAGTACTGTACAGTAAAATTACTGGATAGCATAGTATTATCTTAATTCCTAGCATGCTAATACTGTAAAAGGCAACAAAAACTACCCTAAACTTCAACAGCAGGTGTTTAAACATGTTACACTGAACTCCGACAAACTAAGATATATACCAATTTTTTACATATATAACACTATATAGCATCTATGTAAAAGCATAATCACTTTGAACTCACAAATACAGTGACATACAGCCTCTGACTAGTTTACAACCTGCCACCTTCCTGCTTGAGGGAAGGCTCTTTTGCAGTTCTCTACTCCATACAAGATCCACAACGCATGTGCAATATGGACATAAGGTTCAATATTTACTATGCATGTGCAACGGGCTTTCAGAGAGAGGTGGATCAGATTCTAAGAGCATATTTGTTGGGCATGCCCATTTGTGCAGATGCATGGAAAAGCAAGGCTGAAAACAAAACAGCCTAAGACTTCAGCTACTAGATCTATCCATCTACTCTGTTCCCAGAGTTAACCTGCTGAAAGGCCTTGGGCAGGTAATTTGTCCAGCATACAGCCTGCAGAAGGGTGTTTGTCACAGAGCATCAACAGCACACAATACTTTAGCTAATCAACTATAAACAAAAAATACTACTTACTGTAGATTTTCTACATCTTGACAGATTACTGGAGGTAGATTTTCGTCCTTTAGTGCTTTGCTATCTCTACAAGAGAAAACACATGTTTAGACGGTGCTTTAATACCGCCAAATATTTTTGCATGACTACTAAACATCATGAAAACATCCAAGTGACTGATTACAGTTTTGCACCCCTTGCACATATGCTGCAACTATGAATGATTTCGATTAATTCAAACAGATACTATGCCAGGGTCCAAGCCTGTGGTGTAAGCATTGTACACATTTGCAGAAGCCATTTTTCAGAGCACATGATCAGTCTATAGCAGGTGCCAGATAAGATGTAGGTATTGTGTTTGACAGGAAAACTGCAGTGTCTAAAATGATGCATCACCGTTACTAAGTTGGCCATATTACAAAAGTTAGTTATTTACATTTATGCCCTTTTCAGGGCAGAGTAGAAAAACCAAAATATTTAGTTTAGCTGTTTTCTGATAAGACACGGAACACAAAGAAAACCTAAGACTTACTCTGGTCTTGTTCCTGTTTTGTCACCTAGAAAATAAAAACTATAGGTCAGAAAAGCTTTGAAGAACAAAACAAAACAACCTTAATGAGATTTTAGGGAAGAACTAATACATCTGCTTGATTTGTCTTGATAAAAGGAACAGACTAGGCTAACCATAAGGAAAGACGATTTTAATTTACTCCCTCTTCACAGATAAGTATCTTTTCAAGAACAATGGTTCAACAGTTGAGATGCTAATTTCTTGGCACAGAGTAATGCAAAACATCTTGTGTTACTATACAAGTCACTACGAATAAACAGCTGCAGTTGTGTAAGAAATCTGTTCCTGCTTATGCAACCACAGCTCACTTAGACCTGCATCCACAAAACATTCAAGTGTTTAAATTCAGCAAGAGGAGTCTCCCCTCAAACATAAGGGCAATGAAGGTAGGCCCAGTGGACTTCCCTAAGAATTCTGCTACTGCACTTGGTCCAGCAACAAATGAGGTTTTATGGAACTGAAGCTGTTACTGCTTACCTACCACCTACACACTCCAAACTATGCATCTGTGGCTCAAGCCAAATGCCTTCAAGTAACAGAATGGCGCTGGAAACATTACCAGTAACATAGGCCACGACTATTTCTTCTCATGGCCATGGCAGAAATCACATCCCATACCACAGCTCACTGCTAGGACGAACACTCTCTCAGAAAGCCTAAGAATCAGGCTTCATCTTCTTCAGCTGGATGCTATTTACATCCTCACTTCTCTCTGTGCCACCAACGCAGAAAGCAGCCATGCAGCTAATGCTAGTGCCACAAACATTTTAAGCCGCAGATGCCAGTGCTCCTGCCAGGAGAAGCTACTGCTTTTAGAAGCAGTATCTACTTAAAATTGTCTGCAGACTGTCACCTAGTGCATTAGAGAGCCTGGAGTCTCACAACCAAGCTCTATGCTTTTTGTTGGCATCTACACAAAATTGGAGAAGGAAAAAAAACAAAAACAAAGATTAAGCCCCAGAATTTAGGACTTCTTTCTCTGCTAATAACCTAAAAATTAGGGAAAAAGTGAGCATACTTTGCTTTCTCTCTCCAGCCACTCCAGCCACTTTTTTTTACTGTTGTCGTACATCAGAACAACACTTACAGTAAAAAATACAGATTTTAGATCAGATTCTGCTACTTTCTGGGCGAGTGCTCCAGTTTTTACATTTTTTACATTCTTTAGTAATACATGAGGAAAATATGTATAAGAGCAGTTTCTTTTTCTGCAGCCATATTTTGAGAAAATACTAGACAGTCTTCAGTCTCCAGAAGGAAAAGCTTTTACAACCTATTCCACAAAAGAGAAGACAGGTGCCAGTCCCAATCTGTCTTGGGATTCCTAGGGCACTTTTCCATGTTATCCACATCTCCTACTTCCTTTTCTTCAGGAAGGAAAAGAGACAAAAACCTCAAAACCACCACCTTCAAACCTTAACATAGTTCCTCATATAACAAAACAAGGAACTGTACTGACAGAACTGCATAGCACCACACAGGTATGGATATTGACCTAGTGACCTGGTTACCAAGGACAAGCAGAAGGCTGAAGTACTAAATGAC